>JAUEKZ010188506.1:0-12575 GCA_031471865.1 Melibe leonina | reverse complement strand
TTACATATAAAAATTCTAGTTATACAAACAAACAAAAAATTAGTGACATATACAGCAGGTAGAAGCAAGTCTATAAATATACTAGGAATAGTGCAATATAATATATTATATGATGAAATATATGAAGAAGTATAATATAATATGATTAAACAAATACCATATAATGGTATGATATACGTTTATTTTATCAAACAATGGAACTTTTTAAATATTCATATTTACGTGTTTTACATAAGAAATACTCGATAATAATAATCAGATGTGGACTTGATTGAAAGCATCAGTCTACTGGTTTTTTATGCACACATCACACAGAGCCGGTTTCATGAAGCGAGACTAGATTTCAAATCCGAGGCTAAGTTCTAAATTTCGCTCAATTTAGGCTCTCTTTGGATATTTTGACCACTCAAAAAATTAAAAACAATTAAATCCGTACCAAAATCGGACAACACTTTGGTATCGCGTCATGAAACCGGCCCCATGAGAAAAGCTTTTTGATATTTATGGTTATGATTAAATGTAAGCACCATCAGAAACATAAATTGGAATATTGTATCTATATCGTACGCCAGGTTGCCAAAAATGGTAATTTTGACAAAATCTCACCACTAGAACCAATTAAAACACCATGGATCAGAAAGCGGGGAAGGGGTTAGGGTGGTTGGGTTGAGGAATGACTTTGATACGCTCACTTAATTTGGCTGTCACCGTGTGACGGTCACTTTGGCCATGGCTTTGAACAGATTAGAAAGTTCAGTTTTATCCATCCATCTATCTATCCATTATCTATCTATCTATCCATCTATCTATCTATCTATCTATCTATCTATCTATCAATCTATCTATCCATCTATCCATCTATCTATCCATCTATCTATCTATCCAACCATCCACCCATCCATCCATCCATCCATCTCTCTATATCTATCTATCAACACATCCATCCATACATCCATCCATCCTTCTGTCTATCTTTATCTATATATCCATCCACCCCCCCTCTCTCTCTCTATGTCTGTCTGTCTCATGAATGACGAACTGCTCTATGGTTTGTCGTCGTTTCTGGCTTTTGGTCTGATTGATCTGGTATAAGAACACGAACATTTTCAAGATTGCAAATATCAGCCCACTTAAATCTTAATTATCTGGTATCAGAACAGGCAAATCTTGAAGATTTTGATATTTAGTTATCAGCTTAAGAAGTAACCTTAGCATTGAGAGTAATCAAGAGGTTTGACCTCAGGAGTCCGAAAAGACAGCAAGCCTTGTCTGGATGCCAGAGGCTATGCACGCGTGCGTTAATTTAACGATGAATGCACTGCACTGGCAGTCAGTTAATTGGAAGAATACAAAAACTTTCTCGAAGAGCTTTCACCGGAGGTTTGAATTTAGAATGCCTTGCGATGCTAATACTGCTACTTCTATTGAAAGGGTTAATCTTTGCAGTCATCTCGCCAGACGCTCATCTTCGTGGGGACGGTGCCTAGAAACACCGAGGTGTCTGACGTCATCGGGGCGCCTCAGGAAACTGTGCTGCCAAATCAATAATAGTAAAATAACATCAATGGTGTGTTCTCTGCGTTCAATGGTGATGCATTTACGATGTTCGTTCAAATGTTTGTCTCATTAGCAGCTAGCAGGCTATTTATCGTTAAAGGGAGAACGTTCAATGGTTTTGATAATTGTTCGCTTTTTATGCTAGATTGAGCCACTTTCATTGATTAGGTATGCAGTGCAGCATGATGTTTAGGTCATACCAAATGCGCAACTTGGAGACCAATTAACGAGCTGGTTACATAGAGATGAACGATTAAATAAACGAATGAACCCTTTCAATGCTAAGGACACCAAACTTTTCAAACATGTCTGTTCTTAGACCAGATAAATCAGATTTCAGTGAACTGACATATATGTTAAAAGCCTATATTTTAAGGCTTTTGGCATATGTCTGTTCACTGAAATCAGATTTATTTGGTTTAAGAATACGTAGGCCTGCATTTCAAGATTCTAGATTCAGTTGGGTTAGAATCAGACCTCGCTGTGAAAGGGTTAAAAAAAAGTCAAATAGACACCCATTTCTTTTGGGTTCACAGTGATAACATGTTTACATTTCAACCAAGTGCCAGACTGGTTTGCCCGATGTCCGTATATTGTGACCGCGTGATATAATATTTGAGATAACGTAACCCTTCGTTTATCTCTGTGTGGCAGCACGTTAATTTGTCGTAAAAATTGCAACCTTTGATAGGGACGATCTAGAATTTTAATGCCAAGGACACCAAAATCTTCAAGATTTGCCAGTTCTTATACCAGATAAATCAGATTTCAGTAAACTGACATATATGCCAAAAGCCTGAATTTCAGGCTATCCCTCATCTTATACTTACTCACTAATGCGTAACGAACGAGTTAAGTTCGTGAGATTTTTTCATCAAAGAAGAAACACAATATGTACCTCTACAAGGGAAGCAAGAGCAAGTACACAAAAGTAACTCCTTTAGAGGCCTACTGGCCCATGAACCCGGGGCTTATCCCATTTTTGTTAATGTAACGTGAAGCAAACAAGTGGCAAGTAATTGTCACCCTCTGTACATGACGCTGGTCCTTTGCAGATTACTTATCCAACCCACTAGGTGAATCGATGGTACCCTATGTGGATGACACCTTGGTAAATTGTGGTACCGTACAGAAGTTTCAATAGTATAATGTGGGCTCTTGCTCAAGCAAAAAAACCGAAGTGCTGAGCCCCTGTGTGTGTATGTAAAATGTAAGTGTGTGTTTGTATGCGTGTGTGTGTTTTTATGCGTGTATACACGTTTGTGTCTGTGTGTGTTTATAAGTAAGTGTATATTTGTATGCGTGTATACACGTGTGTGTGTGTGCGTGTGTGTGTGTGCGAATGCTTTCTCTCGTTTCGCTCCGTTGAGCATGTTTTATAACACAGTTCTATACACTTTCATTTCATCCATCTATCGATCTATCCACCCATCCGTCCATCAAAAAAAAATACATACCTCCACCCATCCATCTATCCATCCATCCACCTATGTCCCTGCCTACCTATTTATGTATGTATGTTCGTACGTATGTATGTATGCATGTATGTATATGTGTGTGTATGTATGTATGTATGTCTGTCTGTCTGTGGACCAGACCGAGTACGGTCCCTTCACCAAACATCAGTCTTTGCATCAAGCGTCGGATGGTCCTTTCCATAAGCATCGGTCTTTACATCAAGCGTCGGTCCTAACATAAACCATCGGTCCTTACATCAAAAATCGGTCCCTACATCAGGCATTAGTCCTTACACCAAACATCAGTCTTTACATCGAGCGTCGGTCAAGCGTCGGTCCTTTCACCAAGCATCGGTCCTTACACCAAACATCGGTCCTTACACCAAAATATCGGTCCTAACATAAAGCATCGGTCCTCGTGCAGCAGACCAAGGACCGTGGTAGGAACCGGCTGTTACTGAAGTAGATACAAGTGCGAGAGGTTAGTAAGTCTACTAAGTACGAATGATAGATACGTACCCTAGAATTGACTGCGTGCCTGTCCCTAACACTGTAAGCTGCTGGAGCGTGGAGTGGAATTAATGCTGAACCTTCATGTCAGTCTGTGTGTCTGTCTGTCATGCTTACAGTCGGCTGACAGAGAGAGATAGATAGAGAGAGAGAGAGAGGGAGAGATAGATAGATAGAGAGGGGGAGAGAAGAAAAGAGAGAAAGAAAGAGAGAGAGAGAGAGAGAGAGAGAGAGTGGGGTAGAAAGAAAGAGAGATAGATAGAGAGAAAGACATATATATATATATAGAGAGAGAGAGATAGATAGATTGATAGACAGGTAGATAGATTGATAGATAGATATATAGATAGAGATAGAGAGAGAGAAGGGGGAGAGAGAAAGAAAGAAAGAGAGAGAGAGAGAGAGAGAGGGGGGAGAGAGAGATATCTATAGAGAGGGGGAGAGAGGGGGTATAGAAAGATAGAGATCGAGAGAGAGAGAGTTGGGGTGGAGATCACAAAGACCATAGTGTCAGATAGTATGTGTTTGTTTATTGTCAGAAGGAATTTTTTTCCGCTATTGTTATTCAAAATCTCATCGATCATCGACACTGCAAAAGTATCTATTCTAGATATAGATAGTTTAAGAATTGTATTCTTCCCCAAGGGAAAATGTGTTCGGTAAGCGGCTAAACTGCGGATCTATTTTATTGACCTGTATGCCAATCATTTAATGTTAGAATCGCACCTCATATCTATCCATGAATGAACAGTCCATGGACGGATTTCATGAAGCGATATTAGGATACGAATTCTAAAGCAAACTCGATTTTGACCAACAAAATAAATTCCACAAATTCACACCCAGCCTATATTATGCTAATTAAGAAGTTAGTCCGGGACTAAATCGTTGTCTTGCGTCATGAATTCGGGACCTCAATTTAGTATCTCATGATAACAAATTGCATAAATCCCCGACTCCTAGCCCCCCCCCCCCCACACACACACACACGCATATTATACACATACACACACACATACCAACACCCCTACCTTTCCATTCATATTTGCTTATGATTCACGATCATATGATATTGTGCCAACCCAATGGAGCATTTAAATCCCCCACCTTTTTTTTAACCCCCACCCCACCAATACTTCCTATGTAGCATTTCACGCCTTTTGATTTCTTCTTCTCCTTCCCCTTCTTCTTCTTCTCCTTTTAATGATATTGACGTTATGTTATGTCAATCGGCATTATGTTCGTTCCCTGCAATTTGATTTATGTAGAATAAGAACACGTACATTGTGAAGGTTTTGCATATTTCAGTTGGATTAGAATCAGGCTGTGAAAGGACATCTGCACCAATGCTGCACTTCGCTGGCTTTAGTTGCTGGGCATAAAACTGTGATAGAGATCAAAATGCAGGATTCATTATTATACAACGCATAATATACTGCGAGTTACACAAGTTATACGCTGAACGAATGGCGATTCTCCATGGTAAATAGTAGAACAGCACAGAGTATTGTATGGAAGGTCAGGACGAGCAGCCTGTTTCTGTTAGTGATAGGCGTGTTGGTCACAGTACAGTTTTGGCTTTTATGGAATTAATCAATTTAAAAGTCATTGACCATTTCATAAAGGGGGGAGGGGGGGGGGGGGTCTGCTTCCAACCAAACTGCAAATCATACAAAATCTTCAAAATGTACGTGTTCTTGTATCATATAAATCAGATTTCAGTGAACTGACATATGCCAAAAGCTTGAAATTCATTGAACTGACATATTATTTCACTGATATTCAGGCTTTTGGCATAATATGTCAGTTCACTGAAATCTGATTTATCCGGTATAAGAAGAGACACATTTAGAAAATTTGAGTTAGTTTGGTAAGAAGTAATCGTAGCATTGCAAGGGTCAAAAAGGCCTCATTGCCGGAAAGGCTGCCAGACGTCGCGGCAGACAGATAGTGGTAGTCGTAGTGGCAATTGAAAATGTTTGTCGCAGTAATTTTTTTATTTTTTATTCTACTTCTACGTAGAATTATCTAATTTGTGTTACATACCCCACTTGTAATTTTTTCGCCCTGAAGTAATGACGATTTGTGTCAAGGTTAAAGTTCAAAGGTGAGACCCATAACTACTCACGTCGGAGATCAATTCGTATTAACTAGGCATCGTGTAGTAGATTGCCATTACTTTCCATGCCGCCTTTACTTTCGCCGAGTCAGCCGTTGTCTAACACAGCAATGCGTCCACATGCTGCTGCAACTGCAAGACCTTCTGGCTTCGATTTTCTGATGTTCGACCAAGGCTTAGTGCAAGTCCAAGCGTAAATTCTAAATTAAGCATGACATAGGCTGGACATCAGGGCGCAGACAAGGCTTGAGCCTAGCGTCATGTAACCGTCCCGGAGATTAAAACAATCAAAGACGTCTGCCTCAGACTGTGGTTAGCCTTACTCCAGAACAGACTGAGCCTTTTTTTTCCAGTCTCTGTTCGTTCACACGCTATCAAAATATATTGTCATTGTCACTGAACCTTAGATAGCTCTTTGCCTTTTGGCGTCTCGTTCTGTGATTGGGTGGTGAGGTCACCTGACAGAAAAGGGAGAAAAGGAGGATTGGATTCGGTAGACTGTACAAGCTGCCCTCTGTCTGGTGACCTGCTTACACAACATTGACATAAAGAGAGCAACTGTGGGACAGTGGGGAGGGATTGCCTTTCCAGTTCAAAACATCCGGATCACGTGGTCAAAATGACTCCGCCCTCTCTTTCTTACGTTTTATATAAGCAGTAGTTCTGTCCGATGCAAAGAATAACAGTAATAGAATAGCTCTCTCCATTCGCCGGTTGTCGAAACTCGAAACATCAACCTTCATTATACAATACGGTAGACAGTAGGTAGGTTTCTGCTTTTACTTTTACCATGATCGTGGGTGGCAACATGTGCTCTAGCTCAATCGACCTAAGAGAAGCAGCATGAAGATTTTGTCAACATCTCAAGTAACTCAGACTTACAATGTGTTTGTTGCTGATCATTTAATAAAAGTAAAAGACATTTTTGCAGGTGGTTGTTGGGCGCCTCTGGTGGGATCCTCTTCTGTTTCTTCTCTTTTAGTTTTACCTATTATCTTACTTTTCCCAGCACTTTTGGGGGCGCAATAGCTCAGTTGATAGAGCAGCAGACTGTTGTGCTGAAGGTCCCGGGTTCGTAGAGGCAGAATTTTTTTCCGGGACCAGAAAACCCCACTGTCGACCCAGCAGTAAAATGGGTACAGCAGTGTCTTTGACCCACAAACAAATTGTAACACGCCTAACAGGCGTTTGTCTTGTCCTATGTGTTTCAATCTTTGCTGTTGGCCGGGGAAAGCAAAAAGTGTGAAGCGCGATGAGCACAATTCGTGGATATCAGGGAGGGGATGGGAGGGGGAGGAGTGTGTGGGAATTGTAGGTGCCACGACAGTCATTCTATTGTTGACGTTGGGAAGACATGCGTAATGGATGATGGTGTGACAGTTTCTCTCTCTCTCTCTGTGTGTGTACGTGTGTGTGTGTTTTTGCTTTGCTCTGATCCACCCCAGTGATTCTGGAAGGAGTGTTTGCTATGTGTGTGTGTGTGTGTGTGTATGTATTGTGTGTATGTGGGTATTGTGTGTGTATTGTGTGTGTGTGTGTGTTATGTATGCATATGTGAGTTCTACATTTTACGTTTTATATAAGCAGTAGTTCTGTCCAATGCAAAGAATAACAGTAATAGAATAGCTCTCTCCATTCGACGAGGAATTTCCTGAAAGATCATTCAGGTAGGCATACCACCTCTGTTGTTGTTGTGGTTAGTAGGGGGAGCTTGTATGAACCAGAGAGGCGGGAAATCGGTCAGTCGGTCTATTTACGCCGTAGATAGAGTCAAGGGGAATCAGGCGAGACAGAGAGACAGAGGGACAGAGGAACATAGAGACAGAGAAACAGGGTGACAGAGGGACGGAGAGACAGAGTGACGGAGACAGAGAAACAGAGAGACGGAGAGTCAGAGGGACGGAGACAGAGAAACAGAGGGACGGAGAGACAGAGGGACGGAGACACAGGGGGGCAGAGGGATATCTAGTACCATACTCGAGTGTAAATATTTCATCATCACAATATTATTAGAATTGTTTCCCCGTTTCGCGTCACGTGCCAAGGTCTGTCATCAATCAAGACTGTTGCTGGCTTCACTCGTGAGGTAAGATCAGATATCTTCAACAATAATCTATCTACTATCTAACACTTGAGGAAAAGAGAAATGATGAAAAATGGTTGGGAGATGAATACAGATCCAGTGAGACGTACGGTGTGTATAGGCATTTGCTGATGCTATTACTATACAAACCGTTTGTCACACTCCACTCATCGTTCTCCCCACCTCTTTCCATCACTTCTCTTCTCCTGGAGCGATTAGACGGATGACTAGTATGATTATGATATAATGTTGGCTTAACAAGATTTTAATTATTTTGTTTTGTTGTGTCTGTCCTGAAGAAGGCCTTAGGCTGAAACGTTGACGTTATCATTTTGTTTTTGTCTTTTTCATTCCGGTGCCAATTAATTAGTAATAATAATTTTCCTCTTAAAGGAGGAATTCCCCATTTTTGATGAAGATTTATCCTCTTTTTACTCATTTTCAAACCTCTGATATCATTTCATGAAACGTGATGCCCAACGGTTAATTGAGCATTGAAATGAGCTCGGTGAATATTTTACTTTTCTAGGTCAATATTTCGATTATAACATAAAGTAATGGTCGATCTAAGATAATCAACTTTTGATACAAAATAAGGATGAAATATACAAATCAGAATTTACGAAAATTAATTGTTAACTTTCTTTAATTATAATCGAGTTGTGTGCATTCATTTGCTGAGAGTTAGAGCCAAGTGGTGCGAATGAACAGTGACGTCACGAGGTCATAATCGAAAATTTTGACGGGTGTTTCTTAGTAATGCGACATAAGGATGGCATGTTATAATGGTTTTTTGTTTAGCATGTTTCGACACGGTTCAGTGACGTTGCAATAAAAGGTGAGAATATCATTTGTTGTAATCGAATAGAACAGACATCCCTGCACTGCACCACGACATGTTTTATTTACACCAAGATCAGACTTTTGTGCGACGTATTTGGTGGATATTCTAGGCTCGTTCAAATCTCTGATATCCTTTCATGAAACGTGGTACGCACCTGGTTAACTCTTTCACTGCTATAGACACCAAAATTTCCAAAATTTGCCTGTTCTTATACCAGATTATACCAGTTGTATAAGAACACGTGCATTTTCAAGATTGCATATTTCAGTTGGGTAAGAATCAGACCCCGCTGTGAAAGGGTTAAATGAGCATTGGAATGGGCTGATCATACTTCTTGTTCGAACGGGCCACAGATTTCCCCCAAATGCGTCGCACAAAACTCGTATTTTGCCTTCGGAGGTTTGATCCGCCAACCCAGAAAATAGTGACGTCAGAGGTTTGATGTTCCGACCATCAAGTCAGTATCTCTCGTCAGACGTTGTTATGGCTGAAATGACATCAGGTCCTGTCGGATGTATCTTTGGTACTTTGTATTCTAGTATATATATATATAGATGGCTAGACGGCAAGAGGCTGACACAGTATTATTATTCTACCGCCTACCTCTGTAACGTCTTCCTTACATTTCACTTCCTTATTCACACGAATATATTATACAATTCCTTATTCACACTGGTATAATCTTATTATAAAAGGATGTTCTTGTCACACAATCTGGTTCCTTGTATATCAATCGTGCGGTTTGAGATTTTTTGTCGGTTTGTTTGTTTGTTTGTTTGTTTGTTTGCTGTTAATCTAATTGTGTAATGGTTTGTTGAAGGATGGATATTTGGGGTGTCTTTTAACCCTTTCACTGTTGAGGTTATTTTTCAAACTACTAACTAGAGACATCAAAATAATCAAGATTTGCCTGTTCTTTATACCAGATGAATAAGTTTTCAGTGGATAGACATAATAATACGCCAAAAGCCTGAATATTAGACTTTTGGCGTATGTCAATCCACTGAAATCTTATTTACTTGGTGGAGGATTACATGAATCTTGATTGTTATGTATATTCGGTTTGGTTAGAATCGGACCTCGCTGTGAAAGGGTTAACAAGGAGCTTTCAGCGTTCATTCATGGTTCTTTTTTAGCATGTTTCGACACGGTCCAGTGACGTTGCAATATAAGGTGAGAATATCCGTTGTTATAATCGAATAGAACAGACATCCCTGCACTGCACCACGACATGTTTTACATGATAGGGGTATGTAATCTATCTATCTACCATTCTCCCTACCTACCTACCTACCTACCTACCTACCTAGCTACCTACCTACATAGCTACATATCTACCTATCTATCTACCTACCTACCTAGCTACTTATCTACCCATCTACCAACCGACCTACCTACCTACCTATCTATTTCTTCAATATCTTCAATAAAAGTTACATAAAAACTCATGTTACAAAACTGATTGTATCGAAAGACGGTGGTGAATATATATATTATATCACACTACATACATACCATTTATATCACCATAGGCCCTAAATATCTAGATCAATATGGAGCGACTTCAAAATATATGGGGGAGTTCAAAATATATGGGGGACTTCAAAATATATGGGTCACCCCTATCAGCCATTTAAGTTTCTGGATTCGTATTGATAATCTCTTCAACTTCAAGCGTGTCGAATTGCGAAGATAAATAATTTATCACGTGATTGCTCCGTGTTTGGAATAATAAAAAAAAGAGTCCGGTTTCTCTTCGATGACATAAATTTAGCATATTGTATAAGCAGGGCCTTATGTGTGTGTGTGTGTGTGTGTGTGTGTGTGTGTGTGTGTATCCGCGGCCTGTCTCTCTCTGTCTCTCTCTTTACGTGTCTTTGTCTGTCTCTCTGTCTCTCTCTCTCTCTATCCATCTCTTTCCGTCTCTCTCTCTCTCTGCGTGTGTGTATGTGTGTATCTTAGTGTGTGTATATGTGTTGTTGTGTGTATATGTTAGTGTGTGTATGGGTGTTAGTGTGTATGTGTATGTGTGTGCTAGTGTGTGTATGTGTGTATGAGTGTTAGTGTGTATATATATGTGTGTGTAAGTGTGTGTTTGTGTATGAGTGTTAGTGTGTATGTGTGTAGTAAGTTTTAGGGCCGTGTCATTTTATTCCCGTGCAGAAGGAGGTAAGAAGTACGAAGGGGGGGATAACCGACTGTCCGTTTGTGACACGAACAGAATTAATTCTTGGATAATATTGGTACTGTCCACAGGTACGTGTTTTCAAATTTGAGTAGGCGTTGCAGTATAAAATTTAACCCTTTCAATGCTAAAGACTCCTGCATCTAACTAGATAGGTATCTATATCAAAATTTTCAACATTTGCCTGTTCTTATACCCAAAAATTTGATTTTTGTGGACTGACAGTTACAGGCTTTTGACATGTCTATGTCAGTTCACTGGAATCTGATTTATCTGGTATAAGAACTCCTACATTTTCAAGATTTTGTATTATGTTGTTGGGTTAGAAGAATCACAACCCGCTGTGAAAGGGTTAAAACGAAAACGGAGGTGCTGGAAACTAGCCATGAAGTGAAATGCAAAAAGGATTATAATGTGTAATATGTAAACGTTTCTGCGAACACATCCAGTGTTTGTTTTTACATCCGTTTTCTCAGAATCATTTACATATCGAACCCCTTTTCTGCATTTCATTATAATATCTAACCCTTTCACTGCTAAGGACACATCTCAAACTACTAACTAGAGACTTCCAAATTTACCTGTTCTTATACTATATAAAAAAAGATTTTATACGACAGACATAAGACATATGCCAAAATCCTGAAATTCAGGTTTTTGACATATCATGTCAGTCCACTGAAATCTGATTTATCTGGTATAAGAATGGGCAAATCTTGAATAGATTAGTGTCCTAGTCCTAGCATTGAAAGGGTTAAATTCACACAACACTACTAGTATTATAGTACGAAAAGTGCTTGTGTCACAATAATTCATTTTGTGACACCCATGAATGTTTGAACAGTCTTGCCTCAATGGCGGATATAAATCTTACACAGCAGTGAATTGAAAGGAGTACACAATATATAATAATTACCGAGCCCGATATGCCAACAAGTCATAAAATGGAAAGAACTGTGTCGTTTGACTCAATCAAGCGTCGTCAATATTAAAATTTGGACATGTCGCGTTCCTCGCCTTTATCAAGGGGTCAATGATGTCGTGATTTGCCGACAAAGCCGTCAAGTGATTTCTGGTAAAAGCAGCAGCAGCAGCAGACTTAAATATCAAACTGGAACAGACGACACACGTGATATCCTAGCTGTTACAATGGCTGTACTGTTGCCGGGCGCCTCTGGTGGGCGATACTTCTGTTTCTTCTCTTTTGGCTTTACCTTTCCAGTACTTTCTTCAGTACCCGCTTTTATCTGTCTTGGTCCTGCCTGTTGTTTTCCGAACAGATTTATGGCTATCCCCCATCTTCAGCATTATTATGGTACCTAAATACAGGGTCGCTTGCAATATAAAAGGATTGAGTACTTTTGTACACAAAGAGTGGTAGAATATCCTGTGTCTCCCTGACCTATAGTGTATTAAGTAGGTGGCAGCCATTACCTATTTGCGTGTTCTTCTCTACTTTGTGATTGTGATAGGTGATGTGTTTTTTAACCTGTAAATGTTTTTTTTTTAGAAATGACATTTTTTCCAATGCTAAATCACCCCTCCGTAAAACGTCCATGGCAGAGTCCAAAATCTGGCTGTTATTTTAACGAGCCTATCATCGTACTTACCACTGGGTGCTGATAAAATATGACCTTAGCAATTGAAAGAGCCCTAAAACTCTCAATAAAGAACCAATAAATCTGTCCTGAACGGATAACCCAGAGTACCTCAATAGGAAAAACTTCTGTTGTGGCAGAGATGTGTTTGTATGTCTGTGCGTCTATGTGTATGTATGTGTGTGTGTGTGTGTGTGTGTGTGTGTGTGTGTGTGTGTGTGT
>JAUEKZ010188483.1:11427-21826 GCA_031471865.1 Melibe leonina | reverse complement strand
AGAAAAAAAGGAAAAAAAGGCACAAAACAATATTCCAAGATTTATTTATTACATCAAGACGATAGATGTCTGGGATCATGAATATTTTGTTGTTGGAAAAAAGAACCCATAAAAAAACCCCCCAAAAAAACCAACAAAAAACCGAAATAGAACTAAAAAAAGCCCAACAAAACAAAATAACAACAACAAACTGACAAACGAACAAAACAAAAAAAAATAAAACAAAAGAAACCCCCACCAAACCCCGAAGTCAAAGACAAAACAAAATTCAAGTATTTAATCGATATTAGAAAAAAAAGACGAAAACATAACCGTACATAATACTTTCGTTCTTTCAATTATTGATTTCACGTGGCACTAAAACGACCTGTGTAAAATCCTGCAATAAACGTACGATAACGTTTGAGTTGAGTTTTTAACAAAGACATTAGAAGAATTAGACCTTAGTGTTTTATTATATGCCGGTCCGACCAAGGAAACACAAAATGGCGTCAATTGAGGTAATTGTTTACGACCTTTATTGCAAATGAGGAGCCAAGATGACGGACACTTGAGGATATCCAATGATCGTGTCTCGCTTGCTTGGTTCCCCATATGCGGTACGCACCATTAGACACCGCGAATAGAAAGTCTAAGGTCTATATCTTCTAATGTCTTTGGTTTTTAATCATTTCCTAGCCTGTGTGTCTGTCTCTTTGTTTTTCGCTTTTTCATTTTTGTCGTCTTTGTCCTGATGAAGGCCTAGGGCCCAAACGTCGCTTTTTGTGTGTCATATTCATTTGTCTTTGTCCTTTACTACAAGCGTGTCAACCACTTCCCCCTTGTTTCACCTTTGATACCCACGGGCAAAGCGACACCCCCCTCCCCTCTTATTATCATTGTCTACTTTTGTTTGTCCGTCTAGATATAATATAATTGTCTGCGGCATTTCTGGAGCTTGATCATGGGATCATGACTGAGCTTGTTAACTTTATCTATTTACATTTTTTAAATTTGTTTGTTGGTTAGGCGTCATACTATTGCGCTGAAGGTCTACAGTGGTCCCCTCGGTCGACCAAGCAGTAAAATGGGTATCTGGCCATCCATACAGCAGTATCATTGTCCCACAAATAAATTGGAACATGCTGGTAGGCGCTTGTCTTGTATACAGGGCCAGTTTCATGACGCGAGACTAGATTTCAGTTCGAGGCTAAGTTCTAAGTTTAGCTCAATGTAGGCTCCCTTTGAATATTTTAACCACTCAAAAAATTTAAAACAATTCACTCCGTACCGAAATCGTGCCTCGACTAAGCTTTGGTCTCGCGTCATGAAACCGGCCCTATGTGTTTCGATGTTCGTTGTTGGTAGGGGTAGTAAAAGTGCGAAGCATAATATTATAAGCACGATCCGTGGATATCAGCACTATGGATAATATAAGCCTCCCCTTTTAACTTTTAAAACATTTTGTTGACATTATCAGCATCATGGAAGGTAATATATGCGAGAGATGAATGTATGAATTTATGAATTTTGTAAAGCATCAAAATACAACCCCCCCCCCCCCCCACCAAAAAAAACCAAGGGAGGAAAAAAGGAGAAAACCCCAGAAAAACCAAAAATTCAAAAAACCAACAAACCAACAACAAACGACAAAAACAAAACAATAATAATAAAAAAACCCAACTTCAATCGCTGATAGAGACAGCTCAGTCTGTTTGAAGTCCATGAGGCTGTGTTATTGATCAGCTTGACAATGGATGGGGATCGATTGCTGGTATAGGGTATTGATCTATCGGTTATCCGCCCTTTTCCACGGGCCAGTGATAGTGACAATGAATGGTCTTCCATGAAAGATCCATGGCACTTCCGGTTGAGCAGATTCTACTCACAGCATTGCATGGATGCATGGATGGACGGTTTTAACCGTCTCACAGCGAGGTCGGGTTCTAACCTAAATGAAATATGCAACATCTTGAAAATGTACGTTTTCTTATAATCAGATTTCAGTGAACTAACATTATATGCTTTATTGATCCCTCAACGGGGAAATTATTTTACAATGTTACATACAAACATATGGATGCGTCATAAGAGAGGAAACAATAAAATGAATAGGCAAAAATGAATAATAAACATAAATGATTAGATAAGTATTAAGCAAGTAAGAAACAAAGAGGAAGGCCTTTAGACGGACACGTTGATTGTGTCTCTTTTTTTGTCTTTGTTCTTTACATGCCCGCTTTAAGGTAAGGTAAGGTAAGGTAAGGAAAGGTAAGGTAAGGTAAGGTAAGGTAAACTTCATTGATCCAATTGAAAATTCCATTGTGAAACTACTTACATTCAATACATGCAATTCAATAATAGAATGTTATATTCTCTCTCTCTCTCACTCTCTCTCTCTCTCTATCAGTATCTCTCTCTCTTCCTTTCTCTCTCACACACACTAGCACTCACCTCCCCCCCCTCCCATTCGTGTCTTTTGTTTTAAGGGAGGGGGTGATAACACTCGGTCTACGGGTTGCGATACAGGCGCTCTACCTATTGGGGCTTGGGGCTATTGATTAATGATTGATAGAAATGGAGAAGAAAATCTCGATTAGAAATTTCAGGACTAGATATATATGTATATATATATATATATATATATATATATATATAGAGAGAGAGAGAGAGAGAGAAAGAGAGAGACAGAGAGAGAGAGAGATAAAGAGAGAAAGGGGAGAGAGAGGGAGAGGGAGATAGAAAGAGAGCTAAACATGTGAGAGAATGAGGTAGAGAGAAACAAAAAGAGAGAAAAAGAGAGGGACAGAGAACCCAGAGAGAGAGAACGTGAGAGAGAGAACGAGAGAGAACTGGAGCGACAGAGAGGAGAGAGAGCGAGAGAGGAGAGAGAGGAAAGAGAGGGGAGAGAGAGAGAGAAAGAGAGCGAGAGAGAGAGAGAGAACGAGAGCGAGAGAGAGAGAACGAGAGCGAGCAAGAGAGAGGGAGAATGAGAGCGAGAGGGAGAGCGAGAGCGAGAGAGAGAGAGGGAGAATGAGAGCGAGAGAGAGAACGAGAGCAAGAGAGGAGAGAGAGAGGAGGGGGGGGGGGGGGGAGATATGTTCGAATAATTCGTGACCTGAGGCATAATCAGTCTAGTCGTTCACATCAAAAACAAAGTAATAGTATAGTGTGTGCTATATAGTGTCCGTGGCGCAGGGTAATTGGCACTTATGGATCTCTCCTTTTCACATTTCGTAATCTATAGGTACACCCCCAATTATTCATTACAGGTGAAAGAGAAGAAAAAAATCGAAAAGAAACCCGCAAAAAAAACCCCAAACCAATCAAGCCTAGCTAGAAATTATGAAAAACCTTGTGGAAATGGTTATAGTAGTACATAGTAGTAAAAGTAGTTGTAGTTGTAGTATTAGTAGTAAACGCCCCTGAGCCCTTTCTACGCGCTATAGAAATGAATTATAGATTATTAGTATTAGTGGTAATAGTAATAGTAGTAGTAGGAGAAGTAGAAGAATCAGTGGTAGTAGTAGTAGTAGTAGTAGGAGAAGTAGAAGAATCAGTGGTAGTAGTAGTAGTAGTAGGAGTAGTAGTAGTGGTTGCAACCGCAGTAAATAGGAAGTTACTTGCTTTAGGATTCCCGTTCACGCAGATTGGTTGGTCTAGTCATGGTTGTCAATTTTTTTTCTATCTTATTATGTGTAATTAGCTTGGCATCAGTCAAGAGGTTGCCATGTTGTCGACATGTATGGGGTCCACTTAAGGGAAACTACTTACTTCAGATAATGCGTTTAACACCTTCTCGTGTGCCCATGACTGCAGTCAAGGTTCAGGTTCAAGATGCACTTGGGCAGTCATCCTAATTCAGCGATATAGGCTCTAGACTGTTATTGGGGGTCGGGTAGTTTGTCATAGAGCACCCATGGTGGGACCGGTCACGTGCCCCCTTTGTCACAGGCTCCGCCCACTTTGTGGTGGTCAAGCGAGCCAAGGCTGACCTGTCCACACCAGCCATTGGGGGTCCAGCCGTTGACAGGTAGCCGGGCCATTGTGTTCCAGGGCTGGTGGGGAGGGGGGAGGGGGGGAGCGTGTGTTGATTGGGCAGGTCAACACCACCAGGTGAGGGAGATGACGGTCCTTGTGATGTGTGACGCGCCGTTGCCAGAAGGGCTATGCAGCAAGAAGGTAGGTATAGGGTTAAAGGTAGTGACCAGTTATTGTTTAATAGGATCATTAGCAGGAGTGTGCGTACTGTATTTATGGGTGTGTGTGTGTATGTGTGTGTGTGTGTGTGAGTGGTGGTCTCTTTTGTTTCTCTTTCTCTCTCTCTCTATCTCTCTCTGTCACACACCTCTCTCTATCTCTCTCTCTCCCTCTGACTCTTTCTGTCGTATGAAAATGCAACGAGGTTCTCAGGTAAACTAGTATAGAAGTTGTTGACTTCTCAGAATATTATAATGTGGTACTTCTTTGACACATAAATTGAGCCAAACTAGAGTCAGAGGAAAGAAATTATGTTGGTCATTTTCTTACTATGGCTATATTAGGATGAAAGGCATTACTGCAATAAATTTTGATTGTGTAACGTCTTAAGACAAAATTAAATGATTTGGGAATACAAGAAGATACAGACAATTTGAATTACTCGAAGAGGTATTATTTGTTCTTGTTAACCAGAATGGGAGTTATTTTTGTCTTACATGAAATTAGATATGCATGGTTCAAGGTCTTCGTCTGTCCACCCAAGAGAAAATGGGGACCCGGCGAAAGTAAAGACGGCGTGGAAAGCAATGGCAAACTACATTGCACCACACTATACCGTCTGCCTCGTACTAGTAGTACGTACAATCAGGACTGCACTCTCCATCCCCGACACTCACCAATGAGTATGTGAATCACCCCCCCCCCCCTTTGTTTTTAAAGCGTCCTTCCTCCCCCCCCCCCCCCCATTTCTAGTATAAAAATCTCGATAACGTACCCGTATCTCTTGCAGCCATCATCAATGGCCATGATTTTACACACTCTTGTGATAATCAATAATAATCATAACGAGGTTAGAGATTGATGGGAACGAGTAGGTGGGCAGTCTTCCCATTATTCCTATTCATTTGCTGCTCGTGGTGGCTTTTCTATTCAGCAAGACAAGTGATGAATTAATCAGCAGGGCACACGAGCAGATCAGAGAGAATGCTAGGTACGGTTCCACCTATGGGTTCGTGTGACTTCCTTGACGTGAGATCGTGACTAGCCGGAGATCGGTCAAGCAGAACACTAACACCTTTCTCCCAGAGACACATCTTGAACTTCTCCCTTGTAATTTGTTTTTCCATCATCAAACAAATTTCATCTCAGACGACGACAGCAGTAACCTCAAGATAACTACCAGTTTGATTGTGTGTGTTTGTTTGTTGAAGTGTTTGAGGGCACATTTTTTTCAGCTGCTAATGCCATTTCACCGCACAGTTCAGCGGTAAGATGACAGATAACACCCAGTCTTGGAGACTTGCCAATGTAATGAAGCTTTACAGAGAGATAATGATTTACAATTAACAAATAGCAGTTGACAGCCACCATCTGCATTAATGATAAATAGACCCGGAATATTCTGTCGCACTTTGTGTACAAACGTACACAGTCCTAAATAGCAAGCAACCCTGTTGTTGGGTATCACGATGTAAAACACGGGGGATAACCATGACATGCCTAAGAGAATACTTAACCCTTTCAGGCGAGGTCTGATTCTAACCCAACTGAAATATGCAAAATTTTGGAAATGTATTGTGTTCTTATATCAAATAAATCAGATTTCAGTGAACTGACATATGCCAAAAGCCTATTTTCAGGCTTTTGGCATATGTCCGTTTACTGAAATATGAAACTTTTGGTGTCCTTAGAATTGAAAAGATTGACATCAGTGCATGCATGTATGGTTGTTTAAGAGGGCACTAGAGCCAGCCTCCTACACCACGCTATGTAGACCTAAATATGATTAAAAAAAAAAGTTAAAGTGGAGGCTTATATAGCGCCGATATCCACAAAAATGTGCTCATTGCGCTTCACACTTTTTACTTTCCCCGGCCAACAGCAAATTTTGAAAAACATAGGACAAGACAAGCGCCTGTTAGTGTTAGACGTGTTATAATTTGTTTGTGGGACAAAGACACTGCTGTATGGAGGGCCAGGTACCCATTTTTCTGCCAGGTCGACAGTGGGGTTTTCTGGTCCCGGAAAAAAAATCCGCCTCTGAAAGGGATTGAACCCGGGACCTTCAGCACAACAGTCCGATGCTCTACCAACTGAGCTATTGCGCCCCCAAATACCAGACTGACTTAGTGAAGTTGGGAACGAAAAAGTAGAAGAATGGGTCGACAGTTGCCAGGTCATTGAACTATACATGGCACTCCTCCTACCGGCAGAATGTTATTAGTATTAGTTCCCTTTAGCTCCATAATGAAGAATGTTTTCTTTTCTATAAGGAACTTTCTATATACCTACGTATAGTTCATTCTGTAGTGTTTTGTTTCACATCCCTTTTTCAAAGCCTTTGATTCCCATTGATATTTTCCGGTAATCAATGTGAACTTGAGACCTTTGGGCTAATAATATCGAAACCTCTAGCCCCAAATAAATATCCCGCGGAAAGATATGACAGTAACTTCGCCCGTCAATAGACGCACAGTGGGGAGTTGATCATGATGGATACACAGACAAACATTGTGTCTAGCCGGATAGTTTTTGGTATAATATGTAATAGAAAGGCAGTCGGTGATTGATAGGAAAGTTTAAAGTAAATTTGGTGGAAATTGATGAAAAAGATGAAACAGGAAAATCAAAACTATCAACAAATATTAAATTAATTCATTTTTTAAAAAAAGGCTAGGTCAACACAAACTCGAATACACGAAAATATAATCTGACCTTAAGAAAATAAAAACAATCAATCAATAAAAAAAAAAAAAAAAAAGAAGCGAAAAAAAAACACCCCAGAAAGAAAGAATGACAAGAAAGAGAAATAGTCCACAACCAAAAATGGTGTGAGAAAGTGGTAACTCGATCAATTTCCCAAGATCTCCGACAGACGTTCCCTGCTCTTTCATGTTTCCCGGCAGACGTCTCAGAGAGCTCTTCAATCACTCTCCTAACTGGGTACTTTGCGCGCTTCATCCCTCCTTGACATAAAGATATCAGAAATCGACAAGAGTACTCGATGCACTCGCGGTTATCTCACTCTACTCACGTCTTCACCAAGTTATTCATCACGGGATGGGCGTCCAGTGGTCAGTCAGTGTTGCAAACTAAAAGAAAATACTATCTGTCATGTTTTTTCGAACCTACCCCTGACCCCCTACTAGCTGGCTGCTCTCTGGACATAAGATATGATTATACAACCCCTACTAGCTGGCTGGTCTCTGGATTTAATTAAAGAAGAATAATATGATACATAATAATTATTATGATACACAAAAAAATAACAACAATAAAAACCTGGGTGTGAAAATGTTGTCTGGAATATGACATGGACAAGGCACTAAATATCTATAAATATGTCAACCCGGAATAACACGGACTGGTTTTTATTTTAGTTTTGATGATGTACGGCGTGCATAATCATATCTTATGTCCGTAGAATGCACACGGAAATAATCCCCACCCTCCCCCTGCCCTCATACATACGTCATGGTCTCTGCTTGCAAAAAAAAAGAAAAAGAAGGAAAATAAGAATGAACAAATTTCAGCACAAAGAAAAAATGGATAGATATATAATATGAAGTGTTAAAGCTCCATAAAATTATGCCTCAGCTACTCTCGCTGATGTCTTAACCCTTTCAATGCTAAGGACACAAAAAATCTTTAAGTTTTGCCTGTTCTTGAACCAGATAAATCAAGATTTCAGTGAACTGACCCATATGGTATAAGTATAGGAACACGTACATTTTCAAGATTTTGCATATTTCCGTTGGGTTAGAATCAGATCGCACTGTAAAAGGGTTAAAATCTTGTTTTGATCCGAGGAGACCGAGGTCAGTCCAAGAATTACAGCAGAGGGTCATGTAAAACCAATAAGAATGGCACAGACCGTGAACCAGGCAGCTGAGAAGTGAACGGAAGTGGAATCAAACCCAGAGACTGATTTTAACCCTTTCACAACGAGGTTTGATTCTAACCCAACTGTATTATGCAAAATCTTATGTGTATCATATTCTTATAACCGATAAATCAGATTGCAGTCAAATAACATATTCCAAAAGTCGAAAATTCAGGCTTTTGGCATATAACAACATTTGTATTTGGAAGTTTTTGTATGCTTCAGTTCGATTAGCATCTGACCCCGCTGTAAAAGGGTTAAGATGCCAGACTGAGGGCTAGTCTGAGCCGTAATTTCAAACTTAGCTACTGGCACGACTTTAGGTCCAATGCATGTTGGGATGACTCATAAAATCTGGAAGCATTAGGGCTGAACGTGAATCGAGCTAAATTGAGAATTAAGCCTCTTGCTAGGCCATAGTTCTGGCTCATAAAATCGCCCGCAAGACCTGCCACAAATAGGACAAGCAAGTAAGCCTTCTCCACCAGCCATCCGCTACTAATTATGTGTTGTCGAATTTCTTGAGTACGGTGCGTATTTCCTTCAAGCCTTTGAGTTAAGATAATGAGTAAAATAAGTAGCGTAATATATAGTTTTATATTTAATTTAGGTGCACTTTCCAATGAAAAAGCAAAAAAAAAAAAAAAAAAAAAAAAAAAAAAAAGGCTTTCAAGTAAACCTGCTGCATCTAAAAGAGATAATTGTGTATTCGTTCCCACCTTCAAATCTCTGTTGTTTAGTTACAGCTAGACTGGGGTATTTTTAAAATCGACACATATTGTAATTATCGTGTTGTCAAAGATTTCTTAACAATATTTTGACATGCTTTGTGAAAGAAAGACTAAAACCAAAACACGCTCTTGTAGCAAGTCAGCCTTTGGTAAACCCAGTCGCCCTCCACTCTCCCTTTCACCCTTTTCCCTCCCCCCCCCTCGATTCAAGGCTTTCTCTGCCAACTGTTTCAACCGAGATGCTTGTTGCGTTACAAGGCGATGACGAACGAATACTCAAGTGCCATCGAAAGCGATTATTACACCGAGTGAATTGCCGGCTATTGACCAGCCACAATCAAATAACGACCGGCTATTATGACCCACAGAGCCCCTTCACCTGCCACCTGTGATTCCCGGACCGCTACGCAACTCCGTGTAAAAGTCATTCAAGTCGTCGTGTCATGATGGCCCGGGCAGAGAGCCAGAATGGGGTAAAACTACCCGCGGGTGCAACGACGAGCACTTGGAATTGTGTCGCGTATGGGACTTAAGGTTAGTGTTTCGAATCACAACACGGGTCACTGAGCCTATGTCAATAAATGTTACGGGATCCTAGCGGGGGGAGATGGGGACTGGACACTGGATGACCATTGTAATGTAAACACCAATGACGGGGAATAGAGGCGAGGGTGGGGGTGGGACAAAGGCGATTGAGAGAGAAACGACCAGAGTAACGGTTAAGGAACACAATACTCAATACAGAATGCATTTTGGAGCGCCTGTTGGAGATTGAAATAAACATGATGATAGTGTTGTGGACAAAGGTGACAGAGGAAAATCTAGAAAAAATGTCAGTTCAAAATAAGAAAGATCCTTTACACAACCACACGTGCACACAAAATATGTGGGAGAGACACACATTGAGAGAGAGAGAGAGAGAGAGAGAGAGAAAGAGCCATGAGAGAGAGAAAGAGAGAGCCAGAGAGAGAGAGAGGGGGAGAGAGAGAGAGAGAGAGAGAGACACGAAATTTTAGAGTTCAATTAGTATGATATACCAAGTTATAAGATACTGAAATCCTAAAGTTATTTATATTTATCAGATTAAATTGATATTGATGTTTATCAGATTAAATTGATAATACCACTGTGATTAAAACTATCAAGCTCAACAAAATATTTCGTACGCACTTAATTTAACTTATTCTGTCTTTGGTGGGTATATCTTTATGAGAAGCTTGATTTAGAGGTGAATTAAAAAAAAAAAGAATCTGAAATTCATCGAAGAGTAAAAATAGGAAAAGAATCGAAAAATTGAAAGAGAGCATGACGTTTTTAAGGACCCTGATGATATTTTATTTATCAATGGTTTTATTTAGTTCATATTGTAGACCAGTTCCGCAGTGAATGTTCTTTGCAGCTGATGATTACTATGTACGTGATTGTGGTCTGGGAACCAATTTGGGGGGAATCGAAGTTGTCTCCCCTGTCTTGTCTTCTCCATTGATTGTACATCATCAGCTCTGCCGAAGTATAGTGGGAGTGGCGGCAGCGGATGGACAGAACAGGGAATGTCGGATGGATAGAAGGAGGAAAATCGGATGGACAGAAGGAATAGTGGATGGAC
>JAUEKZ010188483.1:0-11327 GCA_031471865.1 Melibe leonina | reverse complement strand
GATGGACAGAACAGGGAATGTCGGATGGATAGAAGGAGGAAAATCGGATGGACAGAAGGAATAGTGGATGGACAGAAGGAGAAATAGCCGATGGACAAGAGGAGGAAAAGTGGATGGATATAACAGGGAATGTCGGATGGACAGAAAGAATAGCGGATGGACAGAAGGAGGATAATCGGATGGACAGAAAGAATAGCGGATTGACAGAAGGAGGAATATCGGAAGGACCGGAGGATTAAAGAATTGACACAAGAAGGAAAAGCAGATGGACAAAAGATATAATACTGGATGGACAGAAGATGTAATAGCGGATGGATAAAAGGAGGAATAGCGGAAGGACAGATGGAGGAATATCGGATAAACGGAAGCAGGAATAGCGTTTGGCAGGAAGAGGAGTCATGGATGACCAAGAGGAATTGTGGACAAACAGAACAAGAAATAGTGGGCGGACAGACAAGGACTGTAGATGAGTAAAGCTTGTAGCAAAAAACCAAGCAGATAGGCACGATATCTTGTCTTGGTGGCCATGCGTTGGGTGACGTGGTAGGTCCAGGGTTCGAATCTACGTTCAGATAAATTCCTTATTTTATTCTTTTTCATTGGCTTCAGTTATTTTTTATTTATGTTCTTTTTTTTATTAGTGGCACTACAGCTATCTTCCGTCTTTTCTTTGGTTCTCATCTTCAAGTTCCTATTAAGTCAAGTAGGTAGACTGATTATGACAATGGTTTTGATGGTGCCATGGAATTTTGGTGGCTTTGATCAGTAAATTAATAATGATCAAATATTAGTTTTTGGAATAATTGTAGTATAAAAATATAAACTAATGTCCGAGGATAATTGGAAAGGACATCAAAGGTTTAAAAATTCAATAAAGACTGGTTAACATGATAACTTGATAAATCATAGAAACAGCTTTAATAAAGACGAGAGATAGATAGCAGGTAGAGGAAGAGGAAGAGAGAGAGGGGGAAGGGAAGAGGGGAGACAGAGAGAAAAAAGAGCGAAACAGAGAGAGAGAGAGAGAGAGAGAGAGAGAGAGAGAGAGAAGACACAGAGGAAGGGAGGGAGAAAGATGGAGAGGGAGAGAGAGAGAGAGAGAGAATTGTCATGTGTTGATGAGAATTAGAATACAAAAAGAACAACAAATTGAAACAACCTCCCGATGTTATCACCAGGTTGTCAGGAGATTGAGACGAGAATATCATTAAAAGTACAATAACAATAGAAACTGATGAAAACCATTTGCACAAGGAATTGAATTAAATCGCTGGAATGAAGGAATGGACAAGAGAAAGAAATTCTGAGTGAAAGACAGAATAAAAAGAATTGCAAAAAAAGCAAGAAAACAAAACCAGAGAAGGAGAGAAAAAGAGATAGACAGAGAGAGAGAGAGAGAGAGAGAGAGAGAGAGAGAGAGAGAGAGAGAGAGAAAGAGAAAGATAAAGAGAGTGAGAGATATAGAGAAATAAGGAGGAAATAAGTAAAAGGAGGACATAGAGAGATAGCTAAGATATATAATATATATATATAGAGAGAGAGAAAGAGAGGGGGGTTGGGGGTTAGAAAGCGATACAGTACCAAGCAAGACCAAAGGAGAGGCGAGTCGACAGAATTGACAAACAGGGCTTGTTAGTGTTCGAAGGGGGAAATGGTGGCCGGCTAATGGCATTTTCATCGGTCTGAAGTCCCCGAGATCGACTGGTAGGACCGTCAGAACCTTACCGGCCTCCTCGGGTCGACCTATGCAATCACCTAGATTAAGAGTTAGGCAGAGGACTCACTGGTACTGGCAGGGTACGTAGTACGTAGTACTCACTCACGGCTAAGTCCCTCTCCCCACCCACCCCGTGAGCGCGCATTACAGTGTAAATGTATGTACGTATGTAATTGTGCTGGGTGTGAAACGGGTGAGAACTATTCATTATACTGATTGGAGCCCTGTGTGTGTGTATGGCATGTGTTGTGTGTGTGTGGTGGGGGGGGGGGGGGGCGTGGGGGTATGTTAGAAAGATATTATAAGAAAGATAAATAGATTGATAGATACAAAGATAGATGTATCGATCGATGTATATATAGATATACAGATATATATAGACAGATAGATAGATGGATAGATGTATGCTAAAATAGTTTTATTTTGGAAACTCTAACTCTAGTTTTCTAGGTTCTAAGAATAAAGAATAAGAACTTGATAGATCTTAGTCAATGTGAAACAGCTAGAAAACAAACTCATCCTTTTTCTGTAACGAGGGATTTCAGGGGATTAATTTTTCCACACACAGAAGTACTATTCTAGGAGGAAAAACAAACAATTGTATCCTTATAAAACAGATAGCTCTGTCGTTGAGAGGGATCTTACTACGGAAGTCAAAATAATCCTTTTCCCTCTGTATGGCATATTGTCAATATTTATCTTTTGATAATTATGATAACTACGTCCACAGCGATGATGACCATGACACAGTTAATATGCGATGATGCGCAGGTGATGATAATAGTGAAGATTCTGATGATCTCAACTTAGCCTCGAGTCTTATAATTTAATCAATAATATTTTTCAAAGATCTAACACTTAAGTTTGCATCAAAATAAAAAAATCCACAAAAGAGTTCAGAAATAGAATAATAAAGAGAGCAAAAACACCCACATAATCTTTTTGATTTCGTCTTTTCATTTCTTAATATCCTAAAAGTTTAAGGTCTAAAATAAACGAATAAATAAAAAATGACTAAATAAATAGACAAAAATAAATATGACTGACTAAATGAATATGAACTAAATGAACACACCAGAAAAAATTAAATAAAAGAAGCATGAAAAGATAAAAAAAAATACACAAAAATAATAGAAAAAACAACAACAAACCAAAACCACAGTCATCTTAATAAACTTTTGGAAGTAAGCCGTGGACAGACTACGAGGGTGCTGTTGGGTTTCTCTACAACAATCGATAGACACATGAGAAGGTTGTAAGCTGATTATTACAGGGATAAAATAAATATTAAACACCTTCCTAAAAACTGAAAAAAACCAAATACATACAGAATTTAAATACCGCCCTCATTGTTCCATGGTGCCAAAATAATCCGTGCCCGAGGGGGAATTCAAATATCATTACAGACGAGTGGCGCAAAATTAGAAGACCAACGACGATGAAATCTCTCCAGGAAATAGCTTGATTTACCGCCGACGACAGGATTATTTTGGTCGGTCTGTGACAAGTTGAAGGGATTTTAATCCTTTTACTTTTAAAATGCACTATTCAAAATGAGATAAAAAAGAGTATTTCTAAAAAAAAAATGATATAGAATTACACGCTTTATATGGGTTTGGATTATTTTGTAAAGCCCATATCATTTTTTTCATTTTGTGGCCTACTTTGCAAATTCTAACTTTCACAGTTCAGGATTCGAACTTGGTAATATCCAAGCCGCTACTCTACTGTTACACCAAAAACCTGGGTTTTAAAAATGTTAAAAATCGAATAATTTGTGGAAAACTCTGTTCCAAAATATGATGACCGTAAGCGTACTAGACTAATTGAGGAGAAATGAAGTTCATGAGGTTATTAATAATAAATAATGTCTTTCTGATCAATAAACCGCTACATAATAATAACATGATAATATCTCATTAATTTACAACATTTCAAAGAGACATCCGTATTTTTCAGACGCCCTTTTATTACTTTTACCCTTTGCCACACGCCATACACCCGTTGTCGTTAGAGGTCATACGATTTGCAAGCTATTCCCTAATAGGTCCAGTCCCAAAGCACACATTGATTATTGCGGGGTAGTACACTTCTTAATCAGCAAGTCTGGCCCCAGCAGAGGCGAATTGCTGCTGCATTTCCCTGCGGAAAAATAATGACTTTTTGCATTCGTTCAGCAGTTAATAATTGAGTTTGATATGATAATAAGTTTTACCCTTTTTAGACTCTGGGTCTCTTTGAAAAGAATGAAAATTCAAGGTCTTCTTTACTTGAGTAAGGGATCCATTTTTTTTGCTTGTGAAATTTTGATATTGCGTAAAGGTCTCTCTGCTCTGTGTTATTTACATCGACCCTTTCACAGCGAGGACCGATTCTAACCCAATAGCATATAAATATTTAAGATCCACATGTTCTTATACTACATAAATAAGATTCCATCGGACTTACATAATATGCCAAAAGCCTGAACTTTTCAAGCTTTTGGCATATTATGTCTGTCCACTGAAAACATATTCATCTGGTATAAGAACAGGCACATCGAGAATATTTTTGCTGTCTCTAGTTAGCTGTTTGAGAAATAACCTTAACAGTGAAAGGGTTAAAGTAAAGTTATATACAGCCTAATCCAGTTTGTTGTCAATGTTTTCAATGGAACTCTTTTTCTGGCCGCTTGTTGTGGTATCTGCCAGTGTTTGGGTGATGCCTGTGTCCTTCTCCTTTACCTTTTCTTCTATCATTACTCTTATCATTATAACTTTTTATTACTAGCATCATTATTATTTTTGTTACAGATTTATATTACTATTTTTATTATCACACCGATTATAATATATGCCATCTTCATCTCATCAGTCCTCGTCTCTCTTCATGATGTTACTACTGCACTGCTCACCGAGGCCACGATATAATCAGATTAAGTCTCCTCTCTCTCCCTCCCCCTCTTTTTCCCTCCTCCTCTCTTTATCCCTCCGCCTCTCTCTCCCTCCTCCCTCTTCTCTCTCCCGGCAGCTGGCTTGTAGAAATACAAAGCCCTCTACTTCTACATTGAATGAAAAGGACCCCAGACCTTGGACGTGGTCAAGAAGAGAATATGAAGACTTCAGGAAATTGCGGGACGCAGATAAGAGCAAATAGGACCGCCGAGCAGCTCAAGGCTGGGCACAGGGCATATCCACTCACTTCCGGTCAAAGATTCTCCCCAATTTCCGTGCACGTCGATAAACTCGTCCAATTGAGCATGATGTTTTATGCATGTGCCAGGAGCCTGGAACTAACGGTGGAAATGATTATCATGCTCTTCTACCCCAGTGTCGAGCATCTTCCACAATGGGCCTCCAAATTTGGGCCTTGTCTCCTTAAAGAAATGCCATTAATGTAGTTCGCGGTGGAAAAAAGTAAAGTTATCCCAGAAACTGTCCTGGGTGGGACAAGGGTTCAGAAGAAAGCCAGATTGAATCCAATTCATAATAATATTATTATTAACCCTTTCACTGCGAGGTCTGATTCAAGCCCAACTGAATTATATGCAAAATCTTAATGGCAATGGGTGCCTCAGCAGGGGAGTCCAGGTCAATTTTGTGTTTCTCTGATTTTTCAATTTTTTTCGGCTTTATTTTGGCTTTGTCTCGTTTCTGCACTGCATAGTATTTCAAGTTTGACTAATGTCTTGTGATTTCCAGTGCTTGCTCCCCATCTTACTATAAAACTATGATATCAATTAACTTGGATTCGACCAATTCACAAAAAAACCCAGCTATTTTATGTGGTGCGCTTGATCTCCATACATTCTAAATAATAGTCTATTAGAAGAGTTTGTTATTTTTTTAATCACGTCTCTCCGTTTCTCTTACAGTGATAATGATACTGACGATACGCTATTAATTTGTCCATTAAACCGCCCCCCCCCCCCCCAAAAAAAAAAACAACCACCCCAACAAACCAACAACTGGAAAGTAGAGTAACCCGTGTATTTTGCACATAATGTGGTTTCTTTCAATGGTCATAACTCAACAGTTCATGTAACCCCAAAGGTAAATTAAAAGGACCCCTCGCCGTGATAGCATAACAAATAAAAAGAAAATTGCCATCTGAGTAGTTTTATGTTTTCCAATACCATGCCCCCAAAGGGCATCTGGTGAAATGAGAGAGAAAACGTAGAAAGAAGGAGTGTTGGATCCCGACAATGTACCATATTAACGCTCTCTGCTAATACTAATAATACGGAAGAATAAACCCCATTCACGCTTCTGTGTACAGCCTGCTTCATTCATAAAAGCTTTCTTTCAAGAGGGTCGGCACTGTGATACAAGCGTTATGATGGTTGTGTTCTGGAGGCGGGGGTGGGTGGGGGAGGGGGCGTGGGGGCTAATTCCAATCAAAATGACCGTCAAGATGGATAGGAAAACATAAAGCGGCATCAGAATATCGATTATGAGGGACAATATGTGTCTGTGGTGATTATGGTTTTATTATGAGAAATCAATTATGGTGGCATAAAATCAATAAACGAGGGTAATAGTTTGGGACGAAAAAACACGTTGATGGTCGAAATATCTTTTATTTGTAGAACGTGTTTTTTGTGTGTTGCGTGTGTGTGTGTTTTGTATGTGATTTTTCTATTGGGATGAAAGCCCCACCCCCCCCCCCAACCCTTTAAAAAATATGTGGGAAGGACAGTTTATAGCATGATGCACTTTTAATTTCAGGAGATTATTCTTGCTTTTTTTTTTTTACATTATTTTTCCGAAATCCACACAAACTCACAAAGAAGGCGCGGGGGCTTAGGTGGTGAGATGACCTAACTGATAACGACCCAGCACAAAAAAAGAGGGGGGGGGGGGGCGGTAAGTGAAGAGGTTCGATTCCAACAAACGGCACTTCGGCTTTTCTTTGGGACGAGAAATTTACTACAATTGGCTTACTGCATCATTCAGGTGTAAAATTGGTACCGACCCATCTGTTAGGTTGGGAAAGTAATTTGTGAAAGAGCAGCATCTTTCCCGAGAACGCTACCGAATCCGGGATAAGCTCTGGCCTTGCAGTCCTGTTAAGACACTACAATCAACACTCTCGGCCAGACTATAAGCTACATAATCTCTCTGCCTTGATAAAGGTTAGAACCATTGAGAGGGGAAGAAAGAAAGAAAAGGACGAGAGAGCAATGAGAGAGAGAGAGAGAGAGATAGAGGGAGAGAGAAGGATGAGAGAGCAATGAGAGAGAGAGAGAGAGGGGGAGAAAGAAGGCTGAGAGAGCAATGAGAGAGAGAGGGAAAGAGAGAGAGGGAGAGAGAGAGAAAGGGGGAGGGGGTGGGTGGGTTGGGTAAAAGAAGGAGGGAGAGGGGCAGGAGCAGAGTAAAAGGGAGAGGGAGAGTAATAAGTAAAATAAGAAAATACAAATTTTAGAAAGAGAAAGGAAGGGTGGGGGAAGGAGACAAAAAAACTGTGCAGAGATCATTGATGTTTGTTGCAGCATGAATATAGAGGTTTTAAATTGGTATATGGGTGTAGGGAATCGAGATGATCATGAATGATTGAATGAATGGAGGGGGGGATGGATGGATGGATGGATGGATGGATGGATGGATGGATGGACGAATGAATGGCAGTGAATGGAGGAGTAAAGATGAAAGAATGACAGAACAATTAATTTCATGGCACAATTTGGATCCTGTTTCCACCGGAAGGGGGAGGGGCGGTGCCGGGTTTAGAAAAGCAATGAATGACATGTCTCAATCATTCATAGATCGTCATCAACACGGGGAATAGGAGGCTAGCCTTGGGCAAGGAACGTTTGATGTTGGTTTTGTGTGTGTTTGTAAGGTTTGTCACAACGGGAGATGTTTAGACAGGAAAGAGATAGGAATCCTATTTGTTGAACAGTTGGAGACACAGTGCGAGTAATGGGAAAATAATATAAAAAGACTTGAATTGAATCCTTATTAATTCAATGTTCGTTGCCCGATATGCTTCATTTAAATTTTATATCCAGTATCCAGCCATTGCTTTGATACTATGCCGTTTTATCACTGTTATCTCATGGTATTAGTTATTTAAATAGGGTGTGAATAAATTCATTTGAATAAAATGTGACAGTATTGTGTGTGCATAGCAGATCATTACATGCTTGTATTTGTAAGAATGGGAGTTCAATTTTGTAGTTAAAAAAAGCAATTGATTACACAGCATTGTCAAGTGATACTCCGTTGTAAATATGTATACAAGAAACCAACAGTTTAATGAGCTAAGATATTTATCTAGGGGCATCAATAATGGTGTGGAACTGATGGAGAACAAGAAACGTAACGATGAGGAGGAATCAATCAAGTATGAAATAAGTTTCAGGAAGAAATGAGGAAATATTGACAGATAGATAATTTGTGTGCCATGTAAATATGCGAAAAATAGATAAGCAGAATTTGTAAACAAATTAGCAGACGGAGAGACAGACAGAATAAGGCGATTAGCAATTATTAAGAAGAAAGGTTTAGAAAATGCAACGAAAGGATCTTCTTGTAACAGCAATATTACCTCAAAGTTAAATGATAAAACTAAACCAAAAATAGAGATAATCTAACATTGTTTTTATTTTTACATTTTTCCAGTTACATGCAGAGTGATTTAATTGTTAAAAAAAGATATTTACATATTGAAAACTGTTTCTTCTAAGGATTAAGTCCCTTTAGTGGTACGCCTTTTTCGCCTCAATTTTCTTTGCCTATGTATATATATAATATATATAATTTTTTTTGGTGCAATGTAACCGAACATGAAATTACAGATCCATTTTCAAAATTTTAAGTATCTCAAGGAAATACTGAGCGCCATTAAAAAAATTCATGTAGCAAATAAGTTTGAAAATAAATAAGAATGTATAAAAATGTTACTCTTACCCTCTAGTTCAAGTGTCCTTTTATATCCAAGCCACAATTATGTACATATCTTGTCATCCCTGTAGTCCCCCGGAAGGTAAAAGGAGAGAGACGGAAAGCGAAAGAGAAAGAGAGGCGCGTAGGCAGACAGACAGAGATTTTGGTATACAATAAACCATGTTTTAACAGGTACTTATGTGATCATAATGACACAGGCTGTAAGGAGAGAGACTCCACGTAACACCCGTCCCTACAGCGAAAAGCCCTTCTTATTACTTGACTGTCGCCGTCTCAAAGACGGTAAGACGGGACAAAGTCGTGAATGATCTTTTTGAGCAGTTCCGTGGAATAAAGAGACGGGCTCGCCGCAGCCCCCGGGGGGAGAGAGGGACACTTAGGCACGTCCAAGGTACGACCACGGCCAATTTGAGAGCCAAGAAGGGCCTAATTTAAGGCCCATCCTTGTCCTCTTCTCAATGAGGGGTAATTTCGAACCACAATGTCTTCCGAGTGAAAGGAGTAGAGTGATAGGTATGGTCGTCAAAGTCTATTGCATTACAGTGCGGACTTCCCCCTCCCGCTACCCCACCCCTCTTTGTCCAAACCCCGCCCACTGGCGGGACTAGGCTTTGTTGAATGGTACAGGGTGTTATTACCCACACGCTACAAAGGACTAGACACTAGACAAGACGGTAATAAGAACAAGAATTACCATTAGCTGCACTATAATTATGTAATTGGCTGCTAAGTACATTTATTTTCTCTGCACTGGAAAGGATGTCTGATGTAATACATTAAACATAAATCACTACATACTTTGATCTACCAGTTTTGCTAGCTTCTTTTGTCATTCCAAAGCTATTCTAGTCTTATTTCTTTTATTCATAGGGCTTCCACTCCTGGCTGTCTTTCATTTAGGCCATGGCCAAACCTGAATTCTGAATTTACATTTTTAGAGCAGAATGTTCAGGCCACTTATAAAATCCAAAATATCTAGTCCGAGCCTTACTCGAGTTAAAATCAGAATTTGGGATTGCACGAAGCTTTAGTAAGGTGTCATAAAATCGACACCAGGTAGCGAGAGAAGATTATGCGTGGATAAAGACATTCTCTGAGATAGTAGGAGCTACAGCATACGAGTACACTAGACTAGGGTAGCGGATTGCCTGCCAAGTGCTGAGACTTGCAGTCTTGTACTGGTGGCCAAGCGATGAGAAGTGTGGCAAGTCCCAGGTTTTAACACTCATCTGGTTACTTTATGGCTTTTTGTGGCTTTCTCTCATATCTCCATTATTCATATCTGATCTAATTCCTTGTGATGATTTCCAGTGCTTGCTCCTAATTTTACAATGAAACGCTTTTTTTACGCAGTGTACCGCGACAGGTCACAGGGTTTGAATCCCCTTATATGCTGTGCAACTGTCGACTTCTCTCTCTCTCTCTCTCTCTCTCTCTCTCTCTCTCTTTCCTACTCTCTCTCTCCCCCTCTCATCTCTTTTTCATATATATCTCCCATATCTATTCCATTTTCAAACCTCGTTTCTCCGTAAAAAAACAACAACAAAACAAAAAACAACCCCCCCCCCCAAAAAAAAAACCGCATAAAAAACCACCCCCCCCCTCCCCCCAAAAAAGAGATAGTAGGATGGAAGGCTATAGTGAAAAGGTGAGGAATAATAAAATCATAACGCACCACGTGCAACTTGATAATAAAGTAGGAGTAGGAGTAGGAGAAGCTGATGAAAAGGACGTGTACTTACGGCCCAGTTGGTAGGGGGCAACGGTCAGAAGGTAGCAGGGCTAACTATGCTCGGCAGGCGGAAAAAGGGGGAGATAAGCGGTTGTCGATAAGGATGAGCAAGGACATGGGGAGCGCATTGGGAGGTCAACCGGAAGGGGGCATAATTCTCGATGGTCACTGTACTACTATTGACCGGATATGCCTCAGCCAATCATGGTCTCAGACATCTATCGAGACATCTAGACAAAGTCTATTAGTCTGGATTATTCCCATCGACCGTCTAAGTAAAAGGAGGTAATTCAGACAAAATGAAACAATAGAGAAATAGTAGTGGAAAAAAAGAGAGAAATAAGTAGTCTATTGAGAATAAACTACTATAAGAGGGTTTTCCTGAGGAGGAATAACTACGTCATGAATGTTGTATCGTCATTCATTTTGAGCCAGAATTGCACTAGTATTCACTGCCATTGATAACTTTGATGATGAAAATTCGTTAAGTAAATCAAATCTAACAGTAACAGTGAAATAGAGAAAAGAGATGGGGAGAGAGAAAGAGAGTGAGAGATAGAGAGAGACAGAGAGAGAGAGAGAGGGAGAGAGTAGAGTAGAGAATAAGAATAGAACATTATATATTTTCATTCTCAGATCCCCTCTATCAGTTTTTAAACGAAAGAATAGATAACATTTCTTATAAATCTAAGAAAGAATCTGGACATCCGTTTTTTTTTGTTCAAACCATGTTTAAATTTACAATTCCCTCTTCCGTCTGGGTAGACAGAGAATTTCGAGACAACAAGACAGGAATGTCGATCGTCCGTTCGCCATATCTCCATTCGCAAAGGTAAACAAGATCATGGATGAAAGCAGGGAGTATGTATTCAAGTGTGATGTACATAATATGAAAACACCCAGGATATGGACAAAGACACCACTTAGGACACAAAAAAGCCCCCCCCCCCATCCCCCAAAACACCCCCCCAATATAAGAAACAAAAACAAA
>JAUEKZ010188472.1:0-10999 GCA_031471865.1 Melibe leonina | reverse complement strand
CAACAACCCCCCCCCCCCCCCCCCCCAATTTTTTATTATTAATTTATCTGATGAACTCCACCTTTTATGTGACCTCCATTGTAAGGAAAAAGACGTTACCAGCTGTTATCTCCCATCGTCGCACGACTACTGCAGACTCCCTGGTTCGACCCATTACATGTACCCAAGTTATCTCACAATGACTCTATCACCTACGGCAAAACTATTCAGCCATAAGGGAGGCAACCGAAATAATACTGTCACTCAAATTGATGCGGAGTCATCCCCCCTTGTGGCGTTCCAATTTACTGTGTTGCTTCTGTAATTCTAAATATTTATCCATGTGTTTATCACATGTCTCTATTTGTCTTTTGTGGATGTCTACCTGTCTTGTCATCAGATTAAAAAAAGAAATGAAACTGAGAACAAAGTAATTTCATCATCTCTGTATAGCACTGCAACAATGTTTATTCATTTTGAAAAAAAAAAAAGATGGTGGGTATATAATCAATTTTAATGAGAATAGAAAAGGAAATATAGAGGGCTTAAAATATATTCACATCAGCTAATGCGCAAGTATGTATAATAAAATAGACATAAGATTACACTTCTAAACTTGTAGTCAGTCAGTCGTTTCTTTAGAGGAATGAATGGGAGGAGATCAGAGCAAATAATATGTGTACATTGTATAGGGCTAAAAAAGGACGAAGAACTGGATGAGTGAACAATCAAGGGAAGTATATCAAGACATTTGTTTTTCTTACCCAGGCCAAACAAATAAGAGAAAGCAGTATATTGGACTGAATTGTTTTCGATGAACATGAAGTAGAACCCAATAATATAAATTAAAAATAGAAATGCAGCAAATGGATTTTTTTGGTCCAGCCGAGAGCTGTATGGCGCTTTTAGCAGCTCTGGTCGTATTAGCATCCAAAGTTGTGTGACACAATAGAATTGATTAAATGAGTGGACAAACAGAGGTAAGATGGTCCAAAAAAAAATTACTTAGGGAAAAGAAAAAGAAACAACAAAAAGAAAAAAAAAAACATCCACACACACATACCATTACTGACATACGTCACTTAATGAAAAAAATAATGTCTTAAAAAGACACAGGAAGATCCAGAATATTCTGTTCTATGTCCCGGACATTGTATTTAAAAAGTATAGACCTACAGTTCAGATAGCCAGTGACTTTTTTGGTTATGTAATTTAGGCTTTACTTTTGGGAAAACAGCTAATGTGCAGACAGAAAACAAAATACATGAGAAGAGAATTAAGTGGCAAAAGAAAGGCGATCGTTTGGGTTAATAAGAGACAAGCAAATAGAAGTAAAGAACCCTATCAGGGACTTCCTCCAACCAAACAAATCAACTTTGATGTTTCTTGGTCGTCTTAAATATATTTGAACTAATATTATGAAAAAATAGGAAAGAAGTTCGAACAAAATATTAGAGGTATTGCATCTGTGGTGGTTTATTAATCATTAGAATCTAAGAAGACCATGGGCAAATTAATTTGTCATGACACCGAGGAACACAAGCTTCCATCATATTATCCTCTAATGCAGTCTATTTATTTAGTAAGGTAAAGTCTACATCTTCCAATAAGTTAGACATTAAAAAAGGCATATAATATTTGTGTTAAAGTTAAAGCAAAACAGATAGGGTATCATTTTGCAAGGAATTTCAACAGAGATCTAATCATGTTTGCAAATCATATTACAGTATGTTTACAATAGTAACATGAAATGAAAGCTTACTAAAAAAGAACATACCTACCGAGATATCTCTGAATTAGAAGAAAATTTGACAGGTACAAGAATTATCATATCATTGCTTTCTCTTTACCAACACATACCATAAGATTCCACTAATACAGAAATTCTATGTGTAGAGAAAGTGTCTGTAGCATCTGCGGCAGAGTCATGTCTATGTACAAGAAAAAGCTGCCTGCGTATTACAAGGGCTTATGTTAAAACATCTGATATTAAAAAAAGAACAGATATAGATTAATTTGCATAATACTCAATAAACAGTTCAGTTTCAAATTCAGAATGTATTGAGGGGCAGCATGCTTTGGTTAAATGGAAAGGGATAGTCTAACACACGGCAGTCTTTTCTTTTTAAAATAAAGTTTAAAAAAAAAACATTTCGGAATATCTAGGTAACAAATTCTTAATGATGACACACAGAAATTTGGAAAAGTCACATACAGCGAGTACAATGGAATTTCATTGGAAAAATGTAAATAGTTTTTTTTTTCCTGAGATAGCAGTCTTTATTTGGTAAGTAAAGTTTTTGTTTGAAATTTATCGAATAGAAGAACATCGATTATTGACAATCGAAACCAAAGTGAGATCAAGTGATAGTAAGCATTGGTGAAAGAATGATTGCAGTAATAAGATATACAACAGATTGATCAAATCGACTTCCAATGATGCTAAATATAGAAACAAAGACAAGCTTTAATAAGCTCACATTAACAGAGAGAGTTATTCTTACATTTCCTGGCCTTCGCTGATACAACATATTTCTCTTTCATTTAATATAGGTCCTACCATTATTAACATGTAAAAAGCTCTAGCAGTAGTTTCCTTGTTGAAAAAAATTCACTTTGATATTTTAAGTTTGATGCAACTGGTTAAACATTCTAGAAAAATCTTATATCATTGAGATGTGAAATTACAGCTCTGGCAAAGTGAAAAGGAAATTAGTTCAATTATAAAAATTCAGCAGTGTGATTGTTGGTGCTTTCTGATAAATATTATGATATCAGAGACTTTTTTCATGTACCGTACTTTTTAAAAATACAATTAAAGAAGCATGTGGTTATGAATAATCATGAACTTGAATATCTAGATCTTCCTCTGCTGCTTTTGAAAAGGCTTATCATGTATAAATAACAAGTAATAAATAAAACATAGTCTTGAACAAAAGAAAAGTAAACTGATGAAAGCAGTAGCCCTTTCAGCTAAAATAGGTGTTTGTTAATAACACTGCAAACCAACAAGAATGGTAATATAATAAAGTACACTACCTAATGTATGAACTTATGACACATGATAAATCCTCAATAGAGAAGAAAAAAGCAGAAGCAAAGCAACATCTGGACATGTAAAGTAAAAAAAAAGACAAAAAAAGACACAAAGTTGAGGCGCTATAACTTAAAAAGTATAAAAGACATGTTCATAAAATATTGGCAAAATTATAGAAAAATTCCTTTCCCCCTAGATTAATTTTCATTATTGTACTTACAATAAATATCCTGTTAATTTGTATCAACATACTTGAAAATCTGCATATCAACGTTGTGTCAAATGAATTTTCCTGAATTGACATGGGCTTTTGAACGCCCGTCATTTGCAGTGCTTGTCTGCCTGATACAACATTGATGTACCAAGAACAGTCCAGTAAGGTCTATTTTTATCTAATGTCATGTTATTCCTAATCCCTGTTACTTCTATCTGTTTTTTTGGGTCAACTTTTAAAAGCCACTGTAATCAAAAACTAAATGTTGTATCGCTTTGATTTAAAAAGATAAAGAAATCGATTATAATTTATGCAAAGTTTGATGAACCTGTATCATTTCTATAATGAATTTTATCTTCTGGTTACAGGTATTTTTTTCTTGCGCCCTTTACATGATGAAACATTACGGGAAGGACAAATAGACCATCACAGCTGATTCCCCATTTAAACAGATCTTAATCATATCATATCATCATATCATATTTATAGAGCATATAGGCTGGAAGCCTTTAAAAGCCCTGGAGAAAGGGTTACATTTTACAAATAGAAATATTACAAATTCAAACAAAATGGAATAGATATTCCATGAACGTTATGCAAATCATTAGAGTCATGAAACAAAGAGTTGGCACTTAGACCTAATTTCAATATAAGCTTCAATTGTTGATTTTGTTTAAAAATGAATAGTCAAATAGTCTTTGACTCAAACAATTAGACTTAAAAGAATGTACAGGAAGTGATATATTTCAAAATAATAATTTGAAAAGAGTTGTATTTCTCATAGTCAAAGGTATATTTCCCTGATCGTCTGACAGAAATCAAAATATGTATGGTATATTAATAGTATAAATAATGAATTTTATCCATCCAACATACAAACGATAATGTTCAATTTCATTTCACTAGATGATTAAGATTATAATTATAATCCATTAATTATCTTGGAGATATAAGTTCTCGCCCCAAAAAGGCTTTTAAAACTTTTTGTTTACATGTTTTTACCCTTGTTGTTGTTGGTTCATATCTGTCTTTGTAAAGACAAACGTTATGATTTAAATGCTTCACTGGATAAATGGGGGAATGAAGACCTCCAAAATCTTAGTTCATTAACCATAATCATGATAATAGTGGATGGATGAAAAAAAAAAAAGAAATTTTCTATACATAATTTTTTTTTTACAGAAAACATTTTTTTACACTCAAAATATTTTTATTCTATGTTCCAGGTAAAATGTGCTGAATGCTGCTGAACATTATATTCTCATATTCATCACAGATTGCATTTTGTACTATGATTCCATGTACGATGAGGATGTAATTAAAGAATATATTTATTCTTTAGGGGAAAGAACAACTAATTTATACCCTGAATATGAAAAAACAGACCTTCTTGCAAGAGTTTTGCAATCTTAGACAACATGTTAATATTATTATTCATATATTCATATTCTAAGAATTAAAAAAAAAAAATTCCCTTCTTCTCCATCTCCCATCTTTCTTGAATACTCTCTCGCAAAAACATGGACAACATTTTTATCGACATTGTCTGTTAAAAACCATATGGACATTTCATGCCAGGTCCATCATTTAAACATTTTGTTTGTTGTTTCGTATGTTTGTTGAGAGTTTATGGTTCTTTCAACTGCTAAGGTCATATCAGGGGCAAGCGGTAAGTAAGATAAAAGGTTTGTTAAAAGACCATCCTGACTTTGACCCTGCCAGGTACTTTTCATGGAAAGATGATTAGCAATAAAAAAGAAAATGATTTCTCAAATTGGTGACAAAGAGATGATTAAGAACAAAAACCGTCCCTCACACCCAGAAAGGAGAGAAGGACAAAGCTTAAAGAGATGATGGCTACCATCCACATATTAATGCATGATGGTCCAATGAGACTTAGGGTATTCTTCTTAAATTGAGGTACAAAATTAGGTACTCAGTCCTTCTAGATAGAGCTACGTAATGCAAATGAAAGGGAATTACCACAATTCTGTTGATACATCATAGCTAACGCTATCAAATACAAAAAGCTGTGTGTGTATGCTAAGGGAGCACTGGGGAGAGTGCTGGAAAAAGTGAGATGATAGGTGAAGCCAAAACAGAAGAAACAGAAGTACAGAGTAGCAGTGTCCTCCAGAGACTAATGCCCGATTTAAACCATGGTATGATATGTAGTTTATATATTATATCATTACAAAACAACATATTATGAAAAGCATTAAGTTATATTATTATTATTTCCATAAAGGGATTTCACTTTTTTTTAAAAATCAAGAGCACCATGTGAAAGAAATGAAGGAACCTGATATCATAAAAACCTCTGACAAGTTCAAAATTCAAATATTGAAATAACGAAAAAGTTTTGGTTTATCAAAAGATACAATGCATCATATGTATATTTACTACGATAAATTTTAATAATGAATAAACCATGGCACAACATTGTCTGAACTATCTTTGGCAAAGAAATAAGCCTGTTATATTAAAAATGGCACTTTTATTTCAAATAAAACATATTATGCTGTCAGGTGATATGTAAAAAAAAAAGAGAGAAAAAAATGCTTTATACCAACCAGATACATAGATATCATATTTCTTTGGAATGTTCACTCGTCTTTTAAAAAATCAATCAAAGCTCCTTCACAGTTGCACAGTGTCTCTATTTCTCTCTCTCTCTCTCTCTCTCTCTCTCTCTCTCTCTCTCTCTCTCTTTCTATTTCTCCCTTCAATCTTTCTCTCCCTTACCTGTTTTTCTTCTACTTATCAGTCAGCGATCAAATATCTTTTCCCTAATTTAAATTTTCTCATTATTTAAACTTTCTTATCTTATCGTTTCCATGTATTTCTGTTCATCTTTTCATCTATTTATTCATGCCACTTATCATATCATATCAGTAAATCATTCATCTATCTAGTTACTAGTCAGCTGTCTGTCCATCTTTTCACCAATCTCCCAGTCTTTTTGACTACACCAAAGAGTGAAGAGTTTCTTTTAATTTGAAAGTATAATTCACATTATTTATCATAATCAACATGGAGTTGTTTTGTTTTTATTAAATGTGATCATCAGTTTTGTCTCTGACCCAAAGAAAAAAACGAATTAAAAAAACAACAACCCATGATCCCATTTGATAAAACCTGAATTAGGATAACCTAAAAATGAGGGTTAAATTTGCAATCAATTTTTTAATGATTTTTTAAACAAAAATCAGTGATATGGCACACATGAAATTATAATAAATAAGGATTGAAAAAAAAAAAAAAAAGAAATCTTAAATAATTGTGTATTATTTGTAAAATCTCAATAAAAATGCTTTTAAAAAGTTGTAAATGGAAAAAAAGAACACAACCGAAACTTAATGAAAGAAAACATAATTGATCAGTAGATCTATCATTGTAAATAATCTAACTGGTCATGTAAAGATTGCAATGAATCAACAAAAGTGTGAATATTTGATATATTCTGAGAAACTTTAAATGCTCAGCGGAGTCCATATTCAAGCATCTCTTAATTTATGAGAAGGAAACTACATTTTAAATCAACTGTACAATTAATTAACAATATAATATAATATATGTTTTAACAGTGCAATTGTATGGCTATTTTCTTTTAATTGTGCATTTAAACATTTCCCTTTTAACACTGATAATGAATTGTTATAGATTTCATATTGTATTCTGATCACAGAATGGCAATTGCATCAATAGTTAAAAAAAACAAAACAACAACAACAAAAACTTAGAATTTTAAGCTGTACCAAACAATAAACTGATATATTTGAGAAAAAAAAATGATCATGTTATGAAACTAATAAGGAAAGTTTAATTTGGCACCAGAAGATCTCTTAAAGTCAACTGAAACTGTCATAAGAATAAAATACTCCTGCGTTTAACATGTAGGTAATTGAACTGTTCTGTACAGTCTTTTAAAAGAAATTCTTTCATCATGAAAATTGAAGTTAACACTAAAAAAAGGAAACCATCAGAAAAGAAGACGACAACAAGTGAACACCACTGACTAGTTTCATGATTTTGTGGTCTCTTGCAAAATATTTGTAATTAAGTGAATATGAGACTTTCAACAAAATCAAGCTACAAATAAATAAGTCATGTATCTTGAAGACAATGAAGAAAAAAAAATGGATCGTAAGTGGGTCAGACTTCCTTTAAAGCTATGACCTATGACCTGATAGTAATAGGTACCTATTTTTTAAACATCTGGCCAAAACTGCTGATCTTAAAATAATTTTTTTCCCCACAGCAGTCAAACATTATGAATCCACAATTACATAAAACTCTTATGTTATTCAATGAATAAAAATTATTTATATTGTATAATATGGCATTTATCGTGGTATTCATAAAATGACACTTCTAAAGATCAATCTGTTGCAATTTAGATTGAGTTGGGATTAACATATAAACATTTAAACATTTCTCCTTTGATCAAAGGCTGAACAGATAGTTTAAGAACATCTGTCCTCATCAATCTCTTTGGTATAATCTGAAAACTGTACATTGGAAGAAACAAAACAAAACAGTTTATGTCAATACAATATAAACTTTATAGTGAAGAGCAAACTCAACTTAAATAAAGAATTAGTTATCATTACAGTTCCATTGAAAACAGTTCTATCTACTAAATGCTGAAAAACACACAGATCCATATTTTAGTTTGATGTTGAAATCACATCATATTTTCATCTTGCCAGCAATACCAAGTGATCATTTTTGACTCGCTTTGCCCTTTGAATGACACCTTCACACAATTTTGTATGTTGGTACAATGCTGGCATCATTGTGAGCATTTTTAGACTCAACACATTCCGTCTATTCCAGTGAGGTCATGGTGACCAATTGACGCGTTGTCTCCAAGCAATTTCTCTTGACCAGTTTGTTGTTGATGATGTCACACGGGAGGGACATTTTCTTCATCAAGTTGTTGTACCAGACCGTCATCAGACGCACTTGGGGCATCAAACCCAGAAGCGTTTGCAATCTTCCAGAGGAATTGTTTTTAACTGGCAAAAGAAAATGGAGAGAAAAAAAATTAAATAAATGAATGAATGTTTAGGTGAACGAAGGAATTAATGATGATAATAATCATGATAATGATAATATAATAGAATTAATGATAATAATAATTATAATAGTAGTAAGATTAATAACAATAAAATAATGATCAAAATGATAATAATAATATAATAAGGATAATCATAATATTGACAATAAAAATTAGTTAGCTTTGCAATAATAATAATAATAATGTTGATATACACACAAACATACACACACGCTCTCTCTCTCTCTCTCGCTCTCTTATATTAATTAGGGTTATCTCCCCTACTATACTACACTGCATTTAACGCAACTTTGTCTATTAAACTTCATGTTTCTCTGTTCCAACACTTACACGCATTGTCAAAATAGAATATCACATACATAGTGTACCTACATAATATTATTTTCGTCATCTTTCCCAAATCTCGATTTACTCACCAGATGTATGAGCTTCCAGTGAGTCAATCAGCACGTTTTGCACCTCAGATACAGTCAAAGGATTAACAAGCTCTGGGCAATCTGGTTGGGAAAATAAACAATAATGTAACCAAGCAAAAAAAAACCCCAAAAAACACCAAACCAAAAACAAAACAACCCCCCCCCCCAAAAAAACCGTAACCAACAAACATCTAAATTAAAGGGGGAAATCCTCAACAATCCTACTGTTGTCAAAATAAACATAATGTAATACATTTTGTATTTCTCATGCCTGTTCCTAATAACCTTTCTCTTCCTACTCTACCACAGGCTGAGCTGTCCATCTTAATATAATCCTACTACCCATAGAAACCGGACTCTGTAGCCCCAACCCCACCCCCCCCTAACCTGCCCCTTTCCGCAATAAAAAAAATAGATATAGAATATATCTATATTATATCACCAACAACAACAACAACTTACCGACACTGGTCATGCTGATGGCGCACAACAGCGCCGCTTCCGTCCTGTCCACGCCTATCTCATGCATCCGGTTCGCCAAGGACAAAAGATGCTCTCTGTACGTGAAGAGCGCTCCATGAACGGGCATTTTGTACGTCCATATTTGCTTCAAGCCCTTGGTCGCTGGGTCGTAGAACTCTGTACAGGCAATCAGGACCATCAGTCCAAAACCGACGTACTTTCCAAGGGAAATGCGATCTTGGATATCCAATTTCAGGTAGTCTGGAGAAAAACGAGGACAAAATGATAATTCATATTTTAAAAAAATGATATCAGGGAGTAAGAGTACTTCCTGTAGACCAAAATATCCATAACAACGTACTAAGAATGAATATGTCAATATAAGGCAGCGGAATCAGTGAGGACCCTGCTTTAAATCTAAGCGGTCTATCAAAACACAACACTCTCACAACAGACAAACATACACACAATCTGTGTATTGTAGTCTTGTAGATGCTGAAAGCGGGGTGGCATTCTGCTGGATACACGGGATGTTATTCTATACATCAGATTGCACAGATTTCTCACTCATCATTCTGTATGTCAACTCGCCATCGAGTCGTTTTTTACTTCCTTTTTTCGTTAATTTGCATTACGTTTTTAAAAAAAAAAAGACAAAACAAAACAAAAAGACAATGATTGCGATTTATAACAGCGCAGGTCTTATTCTACATCATACAATAGAACACATCTACACACCAGGTCATTGGCATTCATGCTTTAGACTGGAAATTGATTGGACACACACACAATGCTAATTACACACATTCAAAGCGGACACACATAGTACGTAGTTGCCATAAGCCATGGGATCTCCTTATGTAGGTATCCGAAAACAGCCTGAAATTGTTCAGTTTGAACAGATTGTATTGAATAATAAGAATAAAAAGCATTTATTATACATGCAGTGGGCTTTTTCCATAAAGAAACGCTCAAGGCGCATAAACTATAATATTCAGAATAATTTCATAAATGTATAAAGTTATCGTCCAAACATTATCAAATACTAAGCTTACTCATATAGGCACGCAAACACACACACATACAAGAACACATACACATACACACACACACATGCACACTCATCCAAATACACACCCACACATACACACACACACACCTCCGGATATTTGGAAGTCATTGCTATAACTTAATTTATAAATAGTGATTAACTATTTCTGTATGTTAACCTGGAATGTTCTTGCAAAATCTTTGTCCTGCTACAACATGGCGAGCGATGGTTTGCTGAATGTACTGCCAAAAATCCGCTGAGCTCAGGCACATAGGCTGGAAGATGGAAACCGAAAAAAAAAAAGATATGACAAAGATAAGGAGAAGAGAAATCAATTAAACCAACAAGATCGCTCGCAAGATTAAGGGATTGAGATACAAAAGTGGTGTCCGGGGGACATAGAGATGGAGAGAAGAGAAGAAGTATAGATAGGAGAGAGGGGAGAAAAGAAAAAAAATTGGCTGTTAGAGGTCAAGAAAGATAAAAAAAGAGAGAGTGAGAAAAAGGGAAAGATTGAACGATACTGACGGAGAGAGAGAGAGAGAGAGGCGGGGGGATAGATTGACAAATAGATAGATGGGTAGAGAGAGAGATAGAGATAGATAGATAGATAGATACATATAAAATAGATAGATAGATACAAAGATAGATAGATGGATCGAAAAATAGATAGATAGATAGATAGATAGAACGATAGATATATATATATATATATATATATATATATATATATATATATATAGAGAGATAGAGAGAT
>JAUEKZ010188450.1:0-12586 GCA_031471865.1 Melibe leonina | reverse complement strand
TAATAAATACAAACCCCACCCCGACCCCCCCCCCCCCCCAAAACAACAACAACCAATGACATCAACGAAAAGTGAATACAACCCTGACAAGTGGGATAGACAAAGAGGAGGACAAACGATGTTAATAGTAACCATTTAACAGCGGGTTATGGTTCTATCTAGCCCAACTGAAATATGCAAAATCTTGAAAACGTACGTGCTCGTTAAACCAGATAAATCAGATTTCTGTGAACTGACATATGCCAAAAGCAGTGATAAATCTTGATACCATTATGGATGTAGAATTCTACACCATAAAATGACATATTTTAAGTTGAAACATGATAACATTCAAAGCGAATTAGTCTAAAGAGAAGCATTATGATATGATGTTAAGGTTACACCTGGCGCGGTGACATGCCATTGTCGACTCTTGTCTCCTTTCTAACACCACGAGCCAGCTTTTTCACAATTTAACCCTTTTACTGCTAAGGACACCAAAATCTTCCAGATTTGCCTGTTCTTTCAGGCTGTTGGCATATGTCAGTTCACGGAAATCCGATTTATCTGGTATAAAAACAAGCGCATTTTCAAGGTTTTGTTTATTTCAGTTGGGTTAAAATCAGACCTCGTCGTGAAAGGGTTAACCCTTTCAATGTAGTAAATTTCTTAAGCTGCTAACTAGATTTCAAGATCTTCAAGATTTGCCTGTTCTTATTCCAGATAGATAAGATTAAAATGGACTGACAAGGCCTATAACTTGATTCTCTATTTGTATATAACAGCACAACTTGTAAAAACCCTTTGTACAACTTTAATGTCATGTCACTGCTTCACTGTGATCATAGAACAGATTCCTAGCGTGCCTAGTCTATCTCTAGTTTGCTGTACTCAAACATTGTTAACTCTTTCACAGCGGGGTCAGATTCTAACCAAACACAACATGCACAATTTTCAAAATAAGATTTCAGAGGACTGACATATGCCAAGAGCCTTAAATTCAGGCTTTTGGCATATTATTTATTGTGTCATCACACCAGAATCTTATTTATCTGAGAAAATAACACACTATTTTAGTCAAGATTTTGCATATTCTGTTTGGATAGAATTGGACCCCGCAGTGAAAGGGTTAATGTGGGATAACGCTCTGAATTCTCTTTGTTTGTTTCTAGTTAATTTTTGTTTTTCTTTTTGTTTTGTTCAATACTGACGATAGAGCCAGCTGCCCGCTTTGAGTAGAAAAAGAATCCCAGAGCGCGCACAGACAGCGTTTTCTTCTGCCATCGCTCCCCCTTCCCCATCCCCCATCTCCCCCCCCCCTCCCACCGCCATACAAAACATAATACTTGCACCGGGCGTGTGCGGTCGAAACTTGAGCCAACGGAAAGAGACGACGACAAAGCAAGGAAGACACTAAGTATGAAAACTTTGATGGTTTTGTAGAATTTCAAACTCCAATTCTACGAGAAGACGAGCCGCCTGCGAACCGCCTGCTTTCAGTGCACTCGATTCGGATTCTATGAAATTTCTCTCGACTTAGCCTCGGGGCTCGGCGCATTCTTACTTCTCACGAGCTGTGAGGAGATTTATCACCGATTCCACGGCATTTTCTCCTCTTCTCCAGACCAGTCAGCCTTATGCCTATGTTTCCCTCATTTTCTTTCAAAAAAGGTCTCCAGTGGTGCGAAACATTCTCATGAGAAGTGTTACATATTGTGGTGTCGAAGAGCGTGTCTTCAGCGTTCCCTTTTTTCCCATTCTTCCTCTTCTTCTTTTCCTCTAGTTGCAGTCAGTCTCGTACCGTACCTCCTTGCTTTTTGACATCAGGAGCGCTGCTGCAACTCGACTAGACAGCACCACCTCTCGCCTGTCTCTCTCGTCCCGAATCCCGACCGCCACGCTAAACCCGGGAAAGGCTCACGGATCGCTTTATCCCCCCTTCGATCTTCCCCAAGCGGGTCTGTCGTCGGCGTATTGGCGTGGACGGTCGCACTGAAAGTGTTGTTGTATGCGAAGCGGCGGTGTTTCTTACTGAGATGAATAATGTAATTCTATTATTATGTTGGCCAACTCAATTGATCATTGTACTGTGTAAACCTTTTGAGATTAGACTTCTCACAAAGTTCTCATTCTAATTTTTGTTTAGTTTAAGTGATTCACGGATTTTCACTGTTTTTTATTCGTTTATTTTTTTCATTGTGGAGTTGAAAAACTGTGGACTGGATATTCACTCACTCTGAGATTTTAATTGCATCGGATCAAACTGCACAGTAAGTTGAAATTCCATGTCATATTGTACAAAAAGAAAGTGTGTTTCGTTTACTAATTGACTGCAACGATTTCTTTCTAAAGTTCTAGACATACCTCTTTTCCTCCCCCCCCCCTCTCTTGCTCTCTAGCCTTTGTTTTTGTTGATTGTGGGTCATTTGGTGCTTTTCATTAACGTACCAATAGCATGGATGACAAACGCAAAGGTTCAAACGAGACTTTTCTAAGACTTTAAGAAAGAAATTATTATATTTCACATCAAACTCCAAAGTAAACAATTCGGTAATGTTTGGTGTTAGTGTTTGTCCTTTGGCCACTTGACTTTCTCCTTTCTCTTCCATTAGACACACACATATATACATACACACACATACACGCACACAAATACACACAAAACCCAATAACTACATCAACAAAAACAACACACATATTGTTATATAAAAACGTACACATGTAAACACACACATACACACACATACACATACACATACACACACAAAACCCAATAACAACAGCAACAAAAACAAACAAACACACACATGTAAACACACACACACACACACATACACACATTCACACAACGCCATAGCTACATGACGACAGCCAACTAAATAAACAAAGACAAGTCTCAAAACAACCAAAGACATTTCATCTAAACAAACAAAACAAAACAATCCATAGCTCTCATCATTGAAATGATGACATATCAAATCACCCGTCCCTAGTTTTCTCTTCTTCCTCACCCCCTCCCCTCCCCCTTCATCTTCCTCCACCCCCCCCCCCAATTAACCTTTTCAATGCAAAGGACACCAAAATCTTCAAGACTTGCCTGAGCTTATACCAGATAAATCAGATTTCAGTGAACTGACATATGCCAAAAGCCTGAAATTTATCTGGTATATAAGAACACGTACATTTCAAGATTTTGCATATTTCAGTTGGGTTGGAATCAGAACTCGCTGTGAAAAGGTTAACTTTTACCAAATTCCTGCAAAGTTCAACTTTCTCATCCGCTACTCCACTAATCTTCTTTTCATGGTTCCGCTCTTTTTATTCTCATCCCATTCCTACAGTAAATCATCTTCATCCTTTCTCCCTATTTTCCCTCATAGTTTTTTTCCTCATCTTTATCTCTCGCTCTCTCTCTCTTTCTCTCCCATCTCTCTCATTTTTTTTCATCCCCTTAACCGTCCTTTGTCTCTCTCTTTGTCCTTGGTTTTTTAGCTTTTATATTTTTCGTTCTTTCTTTCATGGTTTTCATCATTCTTTTTATCTTCTCTTCCTCGTTCTTCTCTTTACGGTTGTATATTTTGCAAAAATGAATTTTCATTTTTTCCCCTATTTTTACAAATTAACAATATCTGCAATTAAAACAATAGTGTCTAATAGTATGACACGATCGGAATCTAGGTGCTTTCAATCTCTACACCGACTTATATCTCGTGAAATAACTACAAAATGGCTTTGCTTTGATAATAATCAGCAGTAAGGAAAGACTTGACGTTTTATTAATTTGCTTGTATCAATAGAGATGAGGAGAAAAAAGAAAAAAAGAAGAGAGAGAGAGAGAGAGAGAGAGAGAGAGAGAGAGAGAGAGAGGGAGGGGGGGGGGGGGTAGAGCGACAAAAAAATAAACAAGGAAGCTATCGAAGGAACACGATTTCAGTTCACTGAAATCTGATTTGTCTGGTCTAAGAACATGTAATGAGTGTTGATAATTTTGCATATTTCAGTTCAGTTAGAATCCAACTCCGCTGTGAAAGGTTTAAAATTAAGAAGCTGGGGGAATAGAATGTTAACACTGAAGATTTCCAATAATGTCTGCACTGAGTTTGGAAAAAAACACTAAAACTTCTTGGACTAGTGTCAGTATACTGAACAGAACCCTCTTTTTGTCTCTCTGTGGCAACACGTTAACTTAAAAAAGAGATATATTGTCCCAGAAGGCAATTCCTGTTAGGTTACAAGCTCTGTAATACATGAGTTACATGGGGGGAAAAACCTCACAAAGAACTGCACCTATGAAACTTATGACATTGACTTGATGTGCAGAATGAGGTTTTAAGCATGTGATAAACCAGCCAACCAAAGAGGCATCTGGGTTTTTCCTTGGGCAAGAATATTCACTCCGTGCTTACCAACCCACAGTAATGACTGTTTGGGCGGAATGATCTGCGATAGACCAGTATCCTATAAAGAGAGTGGCAACTACTGTCACTTGTTCGCTTCACGCTTCAAAAACCGGGATAAGCTCCGAATCGCAGGGCCAGTAGTCTCTAAAGGAACTTACAAAGCATTCTAATTAGTTATTGATGTGTTAGTAAAAGTATCTTATTTTCGACAAAGAGTGTGCCCTCAATAAACGTGGGAATTTTTAGTGTCAATTTTGGGGCGCATTTCTATATACTGTCGTGTTATGTTAGATCAGTGTATGACTTCACCTAGGTGGTATCTGCATTATAATTTAAAAAAAAAAAATTATATTTCTTTTTTGGGTACCAGTCTCGAAATCTGTTGGTCAGGGGTTCGAATCCCGGCTGTGTCATGCCCAAGATATTACATTACGATAAGACATTCTAGTTCTAAAGCGGCGTATGAGGCCCACCGATATTCAATGCAAGCCGGGGTTTAATCGGCGGCGTTGTCGGCGATCGCTTACTACCAGCATTCTAGTTCTAGCAGGCGTTATGGGAACATTGCTAAGACTGGTTGGCCCTGTGTCAGTATACTGTGAATGAACCTTTCGTGGGTGGGTGGATGGGTAAATGCGTTAGTGAAAAATTAATGGCTGTCCAACTGGATGGTTGGAGTTGGACAAATGGAAATGTGGATGAAAAATGGATAGAAGGATGGATGAGTAAATTGGTGGGTGGGTTGGCGTGAAAAATAATTAGTTAAAGAGGTCAGATAAAGAAAGAGGGCGAGAGAAGAATCATATACATTTACTACTGATCAAAGGAAAGAACGAATGCCACAATATTTATCACACCTGCACGCTTTCTCAAAGAAACCCGTACTCCCGTTCCGTTATGAAAAATCGCTATGAACCCGTGGAGAGACAATATTGATATATTAAGTGACAGGAACATGCTGTCCCTTTTGCACCTAAGTAAGCACTTCAAAGTGACTGATTGCACGATGACGGTAGAACAGCAGCTGCCTCTCCTGTCAAATCCCCCAAAGAACCTACTTTGTAAACATACACACACCGAGTTGATGTACTGTTTTCTGACTTAGAATCACTTTCGTTGATTTCAAAAGGAGACTCGACTCTTGTGATAATATAGTTAGATAGCTACTACTGATCAAGAGCGTGAGTGTTTGTAGTTAGTTTTGGTTTTTTTCACCTTCTCCTTCTAGAATCCGTTCAGAGCGTTTGTTTGGGTTTAAGGAAAACTTACCAACACGAGAACACAATAAGTAGGTCATAAGGCAGGGTGAAGTTTAGTAAGAGATAGAGACTATGAGTATAAGCATGGGGTGATTTACGTCGTAGGCATTGGAGGATTACAATGATAAAAACATTCAGAGTAAAGGTGAAGGGACAGTATCGATAAGACATAGGACAATATAACATTACCACCCCCCTCTCTCACCCCAACATTTTGTAAAAGAAAATGATAATGACGAGCCAATCTAAAAAAAAAAAAAAGTAAAAATGAGCACTCCCCCTTTTTTAGAAAAAGAATCAACATTTGAGTACAAAGGATAGAAGAATTGATATGTGATGTCACTCCGAGATAGATTCGAACCCGAGACCTGCAACAGTAGCTCTACCAAGCCACCAATATGTTGTCACTTGATAGAAAACATTCTTGACAGCATTGTTGACCGTGTGCCACACTTATAAGACCAAGAAGAAGAAGGAGAAGAAGAAGAAAGGGGTCTGTGGTTTTTTCCTTCTTGCAATTTCCCCTCGAATCACGACCCGCACAAATTCCTCATTTCGTGCCCTCCTTGAATAAATAGGAGAAAGTGGGGCACTATGTTAAGTAGTAACAAAGCCACTGTCCGTGAAGAGGAAAGGGACAGCGTTTTGTTTGTCTATGATGAAGAGCAAACTAATCATTCTTCCCATTAGGATCGTGGTCGTATTTATTTTTCTTTAACACTTTCACAACGAGGTCTGATTCTAATCAAGCTGAAATATGCAAAATTTTGAAAACGTACGTTTTCTTGTAACAGATAAATCAGATTTCAGGGGACTGACATATGCCAAAAGGTTTTTGTCATGTGTCCGTTCACTGAAATCTGATTTATCTGGCATAAGAACAGGCAAATTTTGAAGAATTTGGTGTCTTTAGCATTGAGAGGGTTAATCAATTTTAACACGATTTCTACCGTGGAGTTAATCGTGTAGCAGAGGTTCCAATGATGATTTATACTTAACCCTATCAATGCTAAGGATATTTTTGAAATACTAATTAGATAATATATCAAAATGTTCAAGACTTGCCAGTTCGTATTCCGGATAAAATCAGATCTCAGTGAAATGACATATGCCAAAAGTCTGAAGTTCACTGAAACCACATTTATCTGTTATAAGAACACGTACATTTTCAAGATTTTGTACCTTTCATTTGGGTTAAAATCAGACCTTGCAGCAAAAGGGTTAATATTGATCCACTCGTCCAACATCATCCTTGCACGAACCGTTTATGGCCCATGATCATGATAGAATATAACATTGGCGCGTCGCTAATGAAAAGAGACATCTCAAAAACAACTTCCAAAATATTGATGATAATAATGATAATAATAATAATAATAATAATACTAATAAAAAGCGCGACGAAAGCTAGATTAATTACTTACCTATCTACAATATACGTTTAGGCCACAGCGATTGTGCGAAGAATCGCACTTACAACAATAACAATGGCCCGTGTAGCTAAATGGGTGACTCAGAACTCTTGATGTGTACCTACTTGTTACAATACGCGTTCTATGTATATAGATAGTTGGAGTTACATTGTTCTTAAATTTCGTTCTATTTTATATTTTGTGACAGGGACAGGGGTTTGAATTCGTATTGCAATATCTACAAATAAAATCAATAGGACACAGAAGTTATGTGCATGTTCCAGTTATTTGTAGCTAATGGACGAAAGGCAGTCAATGACCATACAAAAACTAAACCAAGCCAAGCCCCAAAAAAAACGCAACCCCCTCCCCCCCCCAAAAAAAAAACCTCACAAAAAACAAATAAACAACTCTTCCCCCTCCCCCCTGCCTCCTGTGACAAAAAAAGACAATGATAAAAAAATAGAAGATAATGATCAACAGGTAGTAATTAAGAAGTGTCAAAAATGAAAGGAAATTAAAAATAAAACCACCCGAAAAAATCAATAGTGACAAACTACTGAACCTAATCTATTCAGCAATTATAATTACCGACAGTGCCTAATAAACAAAGAAAACAATTCCCCCCTTTCCCCTTCTTAAAAAAAAAACCAACCCCAAAAACCCCAGTAAAACATGACATAACAGTACAATAACCACAGTGTACTTAACACCACCACAAAGCCTAAACCAAAGACATTAGAAGAGTTAGACCGTGCTGTTTTGTCACGTGACGGTCCGACCCGGTGTTAATTAAGGCCATTGTTTACGTACATTTATTGCACATGAGGAGCCAAGATGGCGGACACTTGAGGTAATCGAAGATCGAGTCTCGTTCTCTTGGCACACCACATGCGGTACACACCATTAGACACCACGAATAGAACGTCTAAGATCTATATTATCTTCTAAAGTCTTTGGTCTGAATTCAAAATCGTCAACACAAAGCGAAAAGAGGACAAACACCCAACAGCACAGTGTGCATGCACATAAATGGAACACACGACGATTGGTGCAAGTTCAACGAGTGCGTGGTGGTGTTGCTCTTTGACTCAACGGGAACTCCCGACTGGGTTTTCCGAACTGCCGTGAAATCAATGACTGCTAATTATTTTTTTATCCTGGGTGATTGATTTCGTGAAGAAAACAACAATAATAATAGTATTGAAAATATTGAGCCGTTTTTTTTTTTAATTTCGTGCGTATGCATGTTAACATGTTACGTCTCATTTTTTCCCGTCAACTAAGTGTGTACAGCAATGATGCTGGTGATGATGATAATGAAAATACTACTGCTACTGCTATTGCAACTACGACGACGACTACTACTACTCCAACTTCTACTACTACTACCACTGCTATTACTACTTCACTACAACTACTACTTCTACCACTGCTATTCCTACTACCTACTACTACTTTTACTATTACTACTACTACTATTACTACTACTAGTACCACTACTATTACTGCTACTACTACTACAATACTACTACTGATTCTGCTACTACTACTACTACTACTACTACTACTACTACGACGACGACTACTACGACTGCTACTACTACTGCTACAACGACTACTACGACTACTACTTCTTCTACTACTACTAATAGGGAGGGACAATCAAACCGGTCACAATGGCTACAACCAATCTTATTCCGAATGTCTGAAATTTTTATTTGTTGATGAATTGCAAAAGTGACCCCAAAAGTCAATTTCATTAACCACCCCGTTTTCTTCACACTGTTGTTCCATTAATATAGTTTACTCGGTCTTCTCTCAAGCCGTCCTCTTACTACTGCCCTATCCCTCCTTCCACCTCCCCCTCCTCCCACCCTCCCCCCTCCTCCCCCTCCATATCCTCTATTCTATCATTCCACAGCCGTGTTGAATAAGTTTACTTCTCGCCCCTTTTACTTACCAACGTCCTGTTCGCTAGCTATCCGTTAACCTTTCAACTTTAACCCTCTGGATGCTTTCTAGTTTTAGTGCTCAGTGCTAATCCTACTGCCACCCACTCAACACCTTCTTGGCGTGATAGGTAAGGGAGATCCCCTTTGCCTTCTTCATTCAACTCCAATAAAACCACGACGGACACCTTTTTAAACCGGTAACTTGACTGTATAATAGGTTTCTATCTCGGCTTTTTACAGCTTGAAGAAAGAGTTTTGCGTGCGAGGGAGAAATGAGTGAACACGGCCAATGTCTTAGTAAAAAAAAAAAAGGGAAAGAAAAATAAATGCCTTCAGCTCTTTCTAGAATATCTAGATCTATCGAGTTTTGCATGGTTTGAAGTATCAGATGTCTGAATTTCCTTTAACATCTACTACCCCCTCTTGATTTCTAATGTAGGATACATATTGTGTGTCCACAATTTCCATTCATCTCTCTCTCTCTCTCTCTCTCTCTCTCTCTCTTTCTCTCTCTCCCTCTCTCCCATTCACTATCTTTCCCTCCCCCTCTCTCTCTTTTTCTCATTCTCTTACACACACACACACACACACACACACACACACACACACACACACACACACTACCAACATCGCAAGTTTAGCATTCGCTCTAACTTTAACCTTCAGTTTCATGGCTCACGATGCTATCTTTGTTCCTTTATTCATATTTCAATTCATTGAGTTTTCTTCTGTTTCTTGCGGGAATTGTTGAAAGATAGTTTAGCTATTTTTTGTTTGGAACTTGAAAATTACACACTACTTTATATCGTGCGGTAATCTCACTGTTTGATCTCATTAAATGGCGCTAAAATTTATTTATTTTTAAGTGAAAGAATAATGGATAGAGCATAATATCGTATTCCAATATTTATTTGATAAACACAAGTAGACCATTTTTATATCACGATCATATTATTCTATGCTAGTTGCTAGCAACGGAGACCATGACTGGATGAGACTCCATTATGTCAATGCGCAATGAATACAGGAGCCGTCCCATAATCCCCTCCCACTTCCTCTTCCTTTTGTCACCTAGCTCGGTGCTTTCGGGCGACACCTTTTCTCTAAATTCAAATTTCGCCAATGCCGAATCTAATGAAGCATTTGAATCTGCAGGATTTGCTGGGTTGAAACTTTCACTGTAAATGTTATTTGGTTTTTTTTTTCGTTGTCAGGCCGTGGCTGTATTTTATGTTGATATCGTGTGAAGATTGTCAGGTCTTCTGCTGGCTGAATGGCAAAACTCCATGAATAGAAACGAGGGGTTTATGTTTATCCCAGTTCCAAACAGCGTGATGCAGTGTGTAGTTGTTTAAATGCTCGGAACACGATAGTGATAGCCGAAACATTTACAGAGTAGATTATTATAGTAATAATGATAATAATGATAATAATATTAATAATAATAATGATTATGATAAGGATATTAATGATATTAATGATGTTATGGTCAAACTCATACAATCTATAGACCGATTGCGTTTGACGTCATAATGACAACTGCCAGCAACAATAAGTGAGTAATTTTCACCATTATTTCCCATTTTCAAACTCAATGTCTGTTAGTACAATGAGGGCATTGTTGTGTGTATTTTGAATAAACGCATAGGGCTGGTTTCATGACGCAAGACCAAAGCTCTCGATATTGAAATTGTGAATTGTTTTTAATTTTTTTAGAGGGTCAAAATATTCAAAGGGAGCCTAAATTGAGATAAATCTAGAACTTAGCCTCGGACTAAAATCTAGTCTCGCGTCATGAAACTGGCCCGTAGAGTCTATAAATCAGAAGACTGTTGATGCATGGCTAGATGTATCGATCGAACAAATTGAATTCAGACTGAACTCCCTTAATTGAATTACTGATTTTAGGCTTAAAGTTTGGACCCAATTTCTGTTGTTACTTAATTAAGGCTTGTTGTTAGCTCGTGGAAAGTATTATTCTTCTATAAATAATACATTTTGAAAACTACTTGAAAAGTCTTGAATCAATGCTATTGGGTTTATTAGTCGTAACAATGAAAAATAAGAAAAGAGAGAGATAGAGATAGACAGATTGATATATATATTATATATATATATATATATATATATATATATAAGGATAGATAGAGAGAGATAGAGAGAGAGAGAAAATTGAGAGATAAAACGAGAGAGAGAGAGAAAGAAAGGTGAATGTCCGATTGAAAAAAAAACCAAAAAAAAAAAAAAAGGATTAAAAAAACAAAAACAAACCATCAACAACAAAACAAGTGAGAATTCTAAATGTCTCAATATCTTGTTTTATTTCGTGTCTTTAGATATATTTGCCTTTTGACTTCATAGTTCTAGAATTAAATGCTACAGGATATTGAATAACTCGAGTACCGTCTACAGCTAAATGGGGACAAATTATCTAAATTATTGATATGTCTAGCTAGATAATGACGTAAGGCACGTTATTTATATACTTAGATATGTCAGATTATTGACATTTCAACACTTCTAAATCGATCTTTTATCTTATTCATGCAGAGTTTGTAAATGGAGCATACTTTTCATACACTGAATTGCTTTTTATAAGGAATGATAATGATAGCGTGCAATAATTACACTCTTGTTTTTTTTTCTCTCTGTGTCTGTCTGTCTCTCTCTCTGTATTTATATATATATCTCTCTTTCTGTCTCTGTCTGTCTCTGTCTCTGTCTCTCTCTCTCTCTCTCTCTCTCTCTCTCTCTCTCTCTCTCTCTTATATTTTATTTGATAATACGGCGAAGGTTTCTATACAGTAAATGGACATTTTACACCATGTTGCAAGGCAAGCTCATTGTAATTACAGTTTATGAATGCTTCACATGATAGGCGCTTGGTTCTATTGATGTCTCATCCTGAAAAAAATAAGGAAAATACCACTCGGTCGCCACTATATTTGTTAATGGAAACGCTTTATTTCATGTGAGAGGGGTAGGGAGCGAGGGAAAAGTTTCAGTTAGATAGATAGAGAGAGGTGGGGGGGCAGACGGACAGACAGAGAACAGAGATAAAGAGACATGGCGAGAGAGAGGAGACAGAGACAGAGAGAGAGAGAGACAGACACAGAGAGAGAGAGACAGACACACACACACACACACACACACAGAGAGAGAGAGAGAGAGAGAGACAGATATATATATAGAAAGAGAGAGAAGTCAGAGAGGGAAGACAGAGAGCTGATGTGGTAGGGGAGAGTAAGAGGAAATTAGGAAGAGATAGACAGATACTAAATTGAGAGAGAAAGAGAGAGAGGAAAAGACAGAGAGAGGAGAGAGAGAAAGAGGGATGAGAGACAGAGAGAGACAGACGGAGGGGGAGAGAGGGAGAAGGAAATCTGAGAGGTGGAAGGGGAGAGTAAGAGGAAATGAGGAAGAGATACTACATTCATTGAGATAGAGAGAAAGAGAGAGAGCGAGCGAGGGAAAGTGAGACACGCAGAGAGAGAGAGAGAGAGAGAGACAGAGAGACACAGAGAGAGAGCGAGGGAAAGTGAGACACAGAGAGAGAGAGAGAGACAGAGAGAGAGACAGAG
>JAUEKZ010188439.1:0-10362 GCA_031471865.1 Melibe leonina | reverse complement strand
CCCCCCCCCCCCCCCCCCCCCGCTCACACACACCAAATCACCAAATCTTAACCCTACAAACAAACGCACAGGTATACCACATTTCGACGCGCGCGCACACACACACACACACACACACACACACAACCGATAACATCATATATACATCTCCAGCGCCCACGCACACACACGTATGCTCCTCTTACTATCTAACAAGTTATATAATGTCTTGTCTATTGAATGATGCATACACATCTTCACTTAACCCTTTCACTGCGGGGTCCAATTTTAGCCAAACAGAATAATGTGTTATTACACTAGATTTCAGTGGACTGACATAGCCAAAATCCTGTCTGTCCACTGAAATTTTATTTATCTGGAATACGAACAGGCAAATCTTGAAGATTTTGATTTCTAGTTAGCAGCTTTAAAAAATTACCCTTGCATTTAAAGGGTTAAAACCCCCAAAGAGGCTATCACATCTCATGCACAGATCATTATAAGTAAGGTAAGGGCGGGGAGGCAGAGAAAGCTTATGGAATGCTGGAAGCAGATCGGTGTTTAGAAATAACCAGGGGATTTGTAAATTCTGCGCGGTAAAAATGTTTACAGTTCAGCCCTGCCTGCAAATACAAATGTTTATAAAGGCAGGTACATTTTACGCTGAGATGATACAAGAATTGCGTAATGTTAACATCCATTACACTCCCTCTTAACGTTCTACAAACATATGGCAAATATAATATATATAAAAATCATAACGTGTATTATCACGGTTTACCAAAACACGATTTTAAAGCTTGCCTCCCGCTACGCTAGTTAAGTGTTCTCTCTATTAACCCTCAGATTGACATTACTCTCATTCCTACTGGTAGACTTCTCTGATTTGAATTGCCCAATCGACAGTAGAAAAAACAACAATCAGCTAAAACAAACAAACACAACAAAACAAAACAAAAAAGACAGAAAAAGATGAAAAAAAGAAGCGCGTGTTAGTATTGAGACGAAAATAGATGGAGAGAGGAGCGAGAGGTTTTTTGTTTGGTATTATTGACGGGTTCATTAGTTTAATCGATAAAGCGTCCACATGGAAACCGATAGATCTAGTTGTAGGTTGAGCATTTTGGAGGCTGAGTCCATACGAAGTGTTAAAGGTGTCTCTGTCCAAATATTGCTGTACGCACCATATTATTGTAGTGTTTCTTTCTGTCCAAATAATATATTGCTAAGCACACCTTATCACTTATAGTGTTTTTTTATATCCAAATATTTCTGTACGCACTATAAAATGCTACTGACCTTAATCCAGCCCCCACCCCCACCCCACCCCAATATATATTCTAAATTTTTCATTTTACATCTAGCAACATCATAGTATCTTCCTTATTCTAATATATCATTAGAATCATGATTTTACCACAATTAATTTTTAAAAAAGTATTCAAGTCGGAAGTGTGTGTCTGTGTGTGTGTGTGTGTGGGTGTATGTGTGTGTGTGTGTGTGTTTGAGTGTGTGCATTCATCTCCCCAACCCCCAAACGAAGGAATGTGAAGTGATACAGAGCTCTTTCTTTTTCTCCCTTGGCATTTACCGGCTGGCAGAAGTTTTTGGAACATTTCTCTTTTGTACATGACATGATACCCTGCTCTCTGTCTCTGGCTATTTAGGGATCGGGGCGTCTACGTAGGTCTGGCGGGGTCTGGTTTAGGGTGACCTGCACAGTGCACAAACGCGATGCATTGAATAACAGACAGCGTACGTAACCAGCAGGTCCTTTCTGAAATAGGACCCCGCTTTTACCCAGAGAGAGAGATGGGGGGAAGAGAGAAAGAGAGAGAGAGAGGTTGGGGGGGGGGGGGAAGAGAGGGAGAGTGATGGGGGCAAAGAGGAAAAAAGAGAGATATGGGGAAAGAGGAAAAGAGAGAGAGAGAGATGGGGGGGGAGAGAAAAGGAGTTGTTTCGCGCCCCTTGTTTACAAGATCTAGATCGGGCTGACCTGGACAGCCCCTTACGTAATTACTAAATGTCATGGGTTATGCGTGCGCTGCCATGTGCTGGCGGCCAGGCGATGGGTGCCGCGGATGGTCCAGACTTCGAAATCTTCCTCCGGTCACTGTTTTTCTTTATTTGTTTTTGTACTTCCACGGCTGTTATTCTGCTCTTAATGGCTACGTTGTCAGATATCAGCAACGCCTATATCATAATATAAGTCTATTTCTTTTGGCTTATTCTCTTGACAGACACCCGGAAGAGCTTTGCCCGACGGCTTTTAACCCTTTCACCGCGAGGTCTGATTCTAACCCGACCAAAATATTACAAAGTCCTGAAAATGTATGTGTTCTTATACCAGGTAAATCAAATTTCAGTGAAATGACATACCAAAAGCCTAAGTTGCAGGCTTTTGGCATATGTCAGATCACTGAAATCTAAATTATCTGGAATAGGAACTTGAACTTGAAGATTTTGGTGTCCCTTAGCATTGAAAGGGTTAATTAAACTCCTCTTCTTAAATCACTGTAATCAATCCATCGTACTCAACTAGATATCATAGCAGGAAAACCTTTCATGTTTTGGTTTGAGAATCAAGGGGAAGATTGCACGAATGACGGAGGAGAAGAAGGGTGGGGTGTGGGAAGGAGGGAAAGGATTGATGATGCTCAGGTTAATGATGTATTTTTCTTAACATAATAAACATAAATAAACTATCCACATTTACACCGAAGGGGGTAGCCATAATATTGCTTCATTTTAACCCTTTCACTGCGGGGTCCAATTTTTACCAAAAAGAACATGCAAAATCTTGAAAAATAACGTGTTACTATACCAGATAAATAAGATTTCAGGGGACTGATATATGCCATAAGTCTGAAATGCCGGCTTTTGGCATGTCAATCCAATGAAATCTTATTTGTCTGGAATAAGAACGGGCAAATAACCTTAGCATTGAAAGTGTTAATCACACACGTCTTCTCTCTCTCTCCCCCCCCCCCCCCCCCCCCCCCCCCCCCCCCACACACACACATCCACACACGACGTTGGGGGGTGGTGTAGTGTAAGAAGAGATCACACTTTATGTCCACCATTTAGACCTAAGCGATCGTATAGGGAGCCGGGCAGCCAAATTGACCGGCCTGCAATTAAACTAGGTCATGCTGTCTACTAGCCAAAAGGAACAATAGAGTTAACAGCCAAGATCGTGATTTTAATGATTAATGCACAATTTCCAGGGGAAACCAGAACAGCCAAGAGGTGCTTTTTGGTGCAAGGAAGTGTTTGTGAAAGCAGGCAAATAAAGAACAAAGACTTGGGTGTTTCACCCAAGACTTTTCCATTCCTTTTTTCTATTCCTAAAACATACCAGTGGACACACACCTTAAGAAATAAGACAAACAAGAATGATATGAGGCAAAAAAAAATATTTCTCTCTCTCTACCTATCTCTCTCTTTCTCTCTCTCTCCCTCTTTCCCTCACACCTTTGTCCTTCTCCTCTGAGCTTTCTTACTCCCTTTCCTTTCTCTCCCTCCTCTTTTCGCCTTTTACAACTCGCCCTCCCCACCATCCCTTCAAGAGAGAGAGAGAGAGAGATATATATATATATATATAGAGAGAGAGAGAGAGAGAGAGATAGAGAGAGGACAGAAAGAGCTTTACTTTATTCCACTCACTTCCTACTTGTACTCTACTGCGCCTCAAAACACAAAAAAGGTGAAAGTAGGTCAACCCCGATCTTTGTGAGCACTGACAGACGTAAATAAATCACAGACTTGAAGGCGCGTGCGCACACGCACACTCACAATAACACACACACACACACTAACAAACTCACACACATAGACATACAAACGCGCACACACACACATACACACACACACACACACACAGCAGCAGCTTAGTACATGAGTTTACAACAGACATGATCTGACTCTTGACGTCTTCCATTTCAAGAGGCTTTAAGTAGATTCACCCCTTCCACCGCCCACCCAAGAGTCTTTTTATCCTTAGCTGAGTGGGGTTAAAAAATAAAAACAAAAAAAACAAATTAGTGAGCACCGGCGCAGTATCTCAATCGGTAGAGCGTCCGCCCCGGAACCGGTAGGTCAGGGGGTTCAAACACCAGTTGCTTAATACTTTCCGACGTTAAAATCAGCATAGTCAATTAATTTTAGCAGTTGTCCCGCCAGGCGCTCGACGGTATGGGTACCGATGATAAGACTGGTTAGCCTGGTGTCAGCATACCTTACATGATGACCCGATGAATTATATTTTTGCATCACCTTACATTTAACCGACCCAGATATGATATTTCAGGCCTTTGGAATGTGTCAATCAACTTAAATCTGATCAAACTTATACGGACCCGTACACATTTTTTTCATTAGAAACAGACACCGCTGTGAAGGGGTGAAGTGTAATATTTATTACACACTTTTATGGCGTTAAGATAACTTAAGCTCACAAGCTATGAAATTCAGACTTTTGGCATACGTCCGTTAACAGAAATCAGATTTATCTGGTATAAGAACAGGCAGATCATGAAGATTTTGGTGTCTTAAGCAATGAAATGGATAATATTCCTCCTCTTCTACAGGGTCGTTTTAATCTCGTTTTCTCAATGACACCATCCTCTACTTCTACGTCGCCTTCAACACTTGATTGCATTATGTTTTTTTTTGGCAACAGTTAAGTTCTTGAATTCATGACGGGTGTTGAAGTTGAAGTTGAAGTGTTGCTTTTGCGTTTTCTTTTGATATTTTTGGATACACTGATACCCTTAAGGATCATTCTAAATCATGGATTGCCATGACGCCAACTGTCCTCGAGTTTCAAGCTCCAACTGCAAAAATGTTTTGCTTTCTTTTGTTCTATATTCCTCTCCTTAATAACTCACCCTCCTACTCCTATGTCGGGAGGAAAGGGGGGCAGTGTCAGTTCTATGTTTGGCTACACATTGAGCAGTGGGTATAATTATAATAATAATTATTATTATCATTATCATTATACAACCACGTCTTTATGCCACAGCAGTAGAGCCACATCCGGGGAGTAGTGTCACTCTTACACTTACACACACGCACACCCCATCCTCCTATCAACAATCAACAAGGTGTACCTTGGTCTTCGTGGATCTACCCGCTCTCTCTCTCAATCTATATATATATATTGTCTATCTCTGTCTGCGTGTGTCTACCCCCACCCTCTCTCTCTCTTTCTCTATTTGTTTTTCTGACCCCCCCCCCCTCTCTCTCTCTCTCTCTCTCTCTCTCTCTCTCTCTCTCTCTCTCTCTCTCTCTCTCGCTATTTGTGTGTGTCAATCTCTCTCCCTCCCCCCCTCTTTCTCTACGTATCTCTCTATATGTGTGTGTCTACACCCTCTCTCTCTATCTGTCTCTCTCTATATGTATCTCTGTCTCTCTCTCTCTCTGTCTCTTTCTCTCTCATTTTTTAAACTAGGCCTCTACACTGTCTGTCTATCACACCTGGAAATAAGCAATAAAACGGTTGCGATATGGAGAGACCTTCTGGCTGACGGGAGGTGAGTGAGGTGAGAGAGTGGAAGTTCAAGTTGCGAGTTAGTGAGAGTGATTTAACCCTTTTACAGCGAGGTCTGATTCTAACCCAACTGAAATAAACAAATTATTGAAAATGTACGTGTTCTTATACCAGATACATCAGATTGCAATGAACTGACAAAGGCAAAAAGCCTGAAATTCAGGCTTTTGGCATATATGTCAGTTCACTAAAATCTGATTTATTTGGTATACGAAAAGACAAATCTTGAACATTCAGTGTCCTTCGCATTAAAAGGGTTAAAAAGAAGGTTAGGGTGGGGGTGCGTTGAAGAAGAAATTTAAGTTTGGAGGGTCAATCGAAAAAGAAAACATTGTATTTGAAACGCAAAACGATCATCTCTGTGTGTGAAAACAGTAATTATAAGTTCCTTGTGAGAAGGGTTTTCCAGAAAAAAGATATAGAGAGAGCGAGAGAGATAAATTATACATACACACACGCTATATTTAACATCCCTTGGGAACTTGCGCAAAAGAATAAAAGATACTATAAACATATACAGCGATGCGAGTCGTTCACAGTGAAATGAAAGAAAGGTGCGAAACAAAACGAAGTTCCCAGCTGACACACACGCTCTCTTTCTTTACCTCTCTCACCCATCTTGTTTTTCTCTCTCTCTCTTCTTTCCTTCCCTCTCTCTTTCTTTTTTTTTCTCCCACCCGTTGTGAAAGCCTCATTACCTTACTAACAAAAGGAAACAGTGCCGTTTGGGTTACATCAACCCCAGCCAAATCCCTACCCAATGTTTTAATCCTTTCACTCTCACTGCACGTGCAAGGGACACCTGAACATTAAGTTTTGGCATATGTCAGTCCACTGAAACATGATTTATCTGATATAAGAACATGCAAATCCTGAAAATGTTGGTGTCCATGGCATTGAAAAAGTCAAAAACACATCAGGGCGGTGAAGGAATGGGGAAGGGGTGAAGGGGAGAAAGAGGGACGGGGTGGGGGGGGGGGGGGCAAGGCGAGAGGCGAAGGAGGTATTTTGACAAATTATTATCATTTCCAAGGAGAAGCGCTGGCCTGGTGTATATTTTTTGGGTGCATTATGTATGTTTGTGTATGTGTTTGTGTGAGCTCTTTATGTGTATGTACGTAAATGTGTATGTGAGCGGGTGTGTGTACGTTATGTGTGTGTCTGAGCATGTGTATGTAGCATATGTGTGTGGGTGAGTGTATGTATGTGTGTGTGCCTGTTTGTCTGTCTGTCCTGGGAGACCAGATCGATACAAAAAGGGACGACAAGTAATGAAACTTAATTTTCCGCCTCACATTCACACTCCATCCTTTCGACGGGGCGCTGTATTGGTTAGTTGCTTGGTTGTTGCCTGACTTAAACACCCCTTTCAACACAAATATAGGTCATATTATCAAGGGTGGCGGGCCCCTCTGCATAAGTCAACATGTGCCACACTGAGTTGGCTCACTGGAATAGCTCACCCAGTCACAGTATACTGACCCCGGGCCTACCAGTCTAGGCAACCACTGTTCCCATATACTCGAGCGACAGGCTAACACCAACATGCCAATTTTAACCCTTTCACAGCGAGGTCTGATTCTAATACATCAGATTTCAATTAACTAACATTCAGGCTTTTGGCATATATCAATTCACTGAAATCAGATTTATCAGGTATAAGAACAGACAAGTCTTGAAGGGTTACCGTAACGTCTTAGATATGACGCGGCCGGGGTTCGAACCATCACTATCCTAACGGTTCCGAGGCGGACGCTCTACCATCGGGGCTACGGAGAAATGGCAACCTTGGCTGGCAAGGCAGGCACCCACACTAAATTACTAATGCCAATACGAGGCCCCAGCCCAGCACATTAAACACGCGGCCATTCAGTGTCATAAAACATCGCTCGCCCTCATTTTATCAACGATGATCTTTTAAACATGCGGCGATTCAGTATTACAAACATCGCTCGCCCTCCCTTTTATGAACGATCATCTCACAATATATGAATACAGAATTCATTCATAAAAATAGAAGGCAGGATTTTTTAAATGTTATTATACACATTCGCGTTAAACCCTTTCGATACTTAAGTTATTTCTCAAACTAGAGACATCAAAATTAAGATGTGCCTGTTCTTATACCAGATAAATAAGATTTCAGTGAACAGACATAATATGCCGAATTCCTGAATCTCAAGATTTTTGGCATGTGTTCGTCTAATGAAACCGATTTATCTAGTAAAAGAACAAGCAAATTTTGAAGACTGATGTTAGTTAGTTGTTTGAGAAATAATCTTAGCGGTGAAAGGGTTAAACATGCGGCGATTCAGTATTCATAACAAACATCAATCGCCCTCCCTTTATCAACGATCATCAAATGAATACAGAATGTATTCATGAAACTGGCAGGGTTTCTTAAATGTTATGGCTAATACAGATGTGTGCGTCTAAATCAGATTGCCTGTCCAATCATATTAGGCATGTGTTTGTTGTGAGTCAGCATATCATTGGCAAAGCCAAGCACATCAGTGAATATTGAATAACTCTACATCACTGATACAAGGATGTGATATGTATGACAATGAAAACATTGATTATTTTAATACTATATACCTTCATCAAACTATTCGTTGGTTTTGGAGGATTTTTTTTGTTGGGGGGGGGGGTTGTTGTTGTTGGGGTTTTTTTTTTGGGGGGGGGTGTTTTTTGTTTTTTTTTGTTGGGTTTTATGTCGGTTATTTTTGGTGGACAGATGGACAGAAAGTGTGTATGGTACGTTGTTGCCTTTGCTAAAACTGAAAAGAAAATAATGAATCGGAGCGAAAGAGAGAGAGAGAGGGAGGGGGGGGGCGAGAAAGAGAGGGAGATAGAGAATGAGCGTGAGAGAGCAGTCAAAACAGCAAGATAGGGTATGTCTAGCCTAGCCCTGATAATATCAATAATAGTTGAGATATCATACAATCTAACAGGGCATTTTATGAGATGAGAGTGGAAAACTGATAGAAATCATCAGCCTTTGATTGTCTCATAACGTATTCGATTCATAAAAGAGACGAGATTGAACGATATGAATTCTTTTATAATCTCTAGATACCTATCTAGAGTTGGAAGAATAAATAGCTAGGCCCTTCTATTATTATTTCCTAGATTCTACTCTGCATGTGGGATAGAATTAATAATAAGGTACCGTTGTGATAGAGTGGGCCATCAAATGAATTTATAAAATAATAATTGTAAGAGTAATCAAAAACATGAAGTTGAATGCAATAAATTAAACATACGCGCACGCACGCGCGCGCACACACACACACAAGCTGATGAAGGGTAGACTACCACAGAGGGCGAGATAATGGAATAAAATATAAAATACATGCGGTACGTAACGGGTAGATTTAGACAACACGTAGGTATGTCATGACATACTCACAAGGTAGATTCCACACACAGAAAGAGAACACATCGGGAAATCCTTTGTTACTACGGTAAGATGTGTGTCTCTGACTAACTGGATTTAAGGTCTTGTCTACCTACATAGAGAGATAGACAGACCAGTCCGTCAGAATTAGGGCAGTATGAAGGAGCAAAAGCGTGCGAGAAACCGACAGACGGCTCTCTCTCTCTCTCTCTACCCTACCCTACCCAACTCACTCACTGTTGTTGTACCGCTTCAGTACCACACTACATACATACAGTACGTACTCACTAACTCGACACTCTCCACTCACGGAGGAGATGAAGTGGATGTGTGTATGTGGATGTGTGTGTAATGCGTGTGTATCACAACAACACACGCTGTAGAGGCCCTAAAAATTCCTGGGGTGAGAGAGATGCAAGCTGTGAGTTGGTTGAGCACATCCGCCCTCTCCCCTTCTTTCCTCTCTTTCTTCCTCTCTTCCTTCCTTCCACCCGTCCGCTTGGTTTTGCCGTTATATTATTCCGTCCTTCGGCCACACTACTCACTCACTCACTCCGTACTCCGTACTCACTCAGTCTCCAGCTTATCGAGTTGAACCGAAACAGGCGCACGGACGAAGGAGAGGGTCGTGTAGAAAAAACAAGAAGAAACAAGAAAACAAACCTTTTTTCTCCTTCCCACACCTCGAGAGTGGGAGAACGTATCACACAACTCCTCAACGATACTAGGTTGTAAATTGACGGGTTGTGGAATAATAGGATTTTTCTCACACAGTTCTGCCTCCTACATATTTGATCTAGACTAGATAGTAATAATATATTATGTGTTTTAGGTAGATACAAGTTAGATCCAACTTGTCGACTCCATGTAGTACAACTATCTATCTATCTAACCGCCACCGCTCCGCACACCACACGATGTGGTGTTTTGTTCAACAAGGTGTGCCAATACAACACACAAACACACATACACACACACAAACACACACATACACATCAATCACATCACATCACTCAGCCTTGCTTGTCCCTCCAGCTCTTTTACCTCTCTTCCTCTTCCTCCCCGTGTGCCACCACTATATTCCCCCCCCTACCACCACAATGCCCCCCTACCACCCCTCCTCTTTCTCCTACTCCCCCTCCTCTTTCTCCTACAACCCCTCCCCTTCCTCCTACCACCACAATGTCCCCTACCACCCCTCCTCTTCCTCCTACCACCCCTCCTCTTCCTCCTATCACCCCTCCTCTTCCTCCTACCACCCCTCCTCTTCCTCCTACAACCCCTCCCCTTCCTCCTACCACCACAATGCCCCCTACCACCCCTCCTCTTCCTCCTACCACCCCTCCTCTTCCTCCTACCACACGACATTATGGCGGATTTGAACCAGGGGACCTTTCTGTCACATTGCCCACCGCCTACCACTAGACCCCAG
>JAUEKZ010188417.1:0-12589 GCA_031471865.1 Melibe leonina | reverse complement strand
GAGCCAATTAAAAAGTTAAAAACATGGCACAACAATTCTTCATAACAGCAGATAATAATATTGCACATTTTCATGGTACTGCTAATGAGAATGGGTCAATTTTCTCTTAGAATACAGGCCATTCTTTGGTCTAGTTTCTGCATCCAGCAGGGAGAGAGCTCTCTAGATCATGACTGCCTATCCATCCAGCAGGCAACAAGCTTACTGTACCGCAGTTCAAGTGTTGTCTACGTTGTATTCTTCCCTTCAATGGCATTCACAGATTTCGGGCAGATTGAAAAAGAAAAACTAAACCTTATCTATGCTATCCAATTCTTATCATCCTCTCACCGCTGAAGCTTGCTGAGCCTGTTGAGCCGCAGCGGCGGCCTGCTGCTGTTTCTTCTTGTCCAGTGCTATTCTCTCCGCTCTGCGCTGAGCCAGCTGGCTGGGCAGTTGTGGACAGTCGTAGTTGATGCCGTTGTCCCCCAGGATGCTGGCGTGCTTGGCAGGCTTGGCTGAGGGGTTCACCGTTTGCCGGATGGGGGCTGGACGCTTGGAGCCAATCTCCAGCATGGCCTCAAAGCGAATCTTGTAGAGGTGAGAGAAGTTCTTCAGCCCTTCCTGCGAGTACAGCTGTTCTGTGCGTAGGGGCCTTGTGTTCTTTGTCTGAGGGAGATATCAAACACTTAATCCACACACGTTTTTCTACTTCAACTCATAATACAAAGGTACAAAAGATATAAAGTAGACGGAAGACACCTCCACCATGTCATACGTGAATTGAAACTTTGTAAAAGAGAAACAGAGGATCTTTGTAAAGACAGAGAGACTTAGACCAGATGCTGGTGATAATCAGGGCTGCCACTCACTTTTCACAAAATGCACTGATTTTTCCCACCCACCCAAACTAGATGTAATGGAGCGCGGAGAACAGCTGGATGTCCCACAATGTCCCAAACTATTATTTGTCATCTTATAAATAGTTGAAAATAGCGCATCTTATTATACAGACACCCGTGCGAGCAGTCAAGATATTAGACAGCAACTCAAGCATGAGGCCGGATTGTTACTCAACAGAGAAATATCAAGAAATGAAGGCTGAATTTATTTTTAAGATTTTAAGAAGCTTTTTGATAATTCTGATGATGTTGCTACGGTAAAATCTAACTATTGATTCAGTCCGTGACCTAAACGCCCAATTTTGGACTTCGGTCTATCGTTGTCACTGTCATGCATTTTCTCGTAAATTCGACCTATCCGGACCACGAGTAAACTTTGTAAAAGAGGTATTAAATTAAGAAAATATTCCAGAAATTCATGTGAATACTATCACAACATGGCTAAACATTTTTTCATGTTTTCAAGTATGAAAACTTTGATGTTTTGACAGGAAAACGCTGTCGGCGTCGGTAAACAAGCGGACACATCGCCATATCATCTCCCTCATGAATATTAATATCAAACGTACTTGACCTTGGGACAAGGAAATTTCAGACCCCTGAACTGTTAATTTGATCACCAAACAAAGGCTGAGCTTTACTTGACAAGCAAGGTGCGAGTGTCGTAGTTGAGAAAATCATCGCTTTACATAGGTATCTAAACATTGTATGATCTAGACCTATTACCGAATTGATGAATGAAAACAAAGACTTGCGAGGAGTCGCACGGTACGCATGCGCGGATAAAGTGAAGTGAGTCTGTGCTTTGTTTCTTTCGCCCGATAGTTCCATGGACAGCTACGTACTTGACCGAGCACGGAAAAAGTTTTCCGGGTGCACGGTAATTTCTGGCGGATCTACGGATTGATTTGGTCAAAATTGTCAAATCCACGGAGATGTGGCAGCCCTGGATAATTCTGGAACCCCTCCAGGCAACACCTCCTACCTTGTAAATGCTCTTGGGGCTTTTCTTCTGCTTCATGTTAAGCATGATCCTGCCGTCCTCCCTGGGCAGCACCACTGCCTCATACTGGTAGCGGCAGTGCTTTGGGGCCCTGAAGATGCGTCCCACCACCGACACAAAGTCTGACACAAAGTCCCAGTTGTAGATCTGGGCCGGGTTGTCAGTCAGGAGGTCAGGATTCAACTTCTGGATGTGCTGCACAGCCTGCATTGTGAAGGACGTAACACACACGAGTGAATAGTAGGACTTGTACACAAACACATGTATCAACTTAACACACACAAGACCGGGACTTTTCACTTTCAAAGGACAAACTCTTCCTACAAGGGCTTTCATAAATTTAAGAAAAAAACTGTAGTAACGCATTAAGTAAGCAATCAATTTTCAATCTGTCCACGGTAGATAATAGCAAATTCAAGGCTCTACTAAAAGGATGTACAACAGCAGCACCTCTGTTGGATAGTGGCTAACCACTCAGCCATCCGCAGTCGCATGCTGCCATAGCTGGGGCCCGGGTTCAATCCCCACTCTGGTCAATTCAATTTTCTGTTTCTCTGTTTTATCATTTTTCTGCTTTCTTTGGCAGTGTCTCGTTTTTGCACTGCATATTACCTCAAGTTTAAGACATCTAGAAATAGCATCCATTTCTTGACACAAACTTCTCAAGAAGCATTGGGGGGTGGGGGTGGGATCTATTCCCCCTTGTACAGCTGTAGAAAGCTCTTCCAAATTCAGGCTATTTTCACTTCAATTTTAAGACAACCCTTCAAATGTTTTTAAATATGCAATTGTGATAGTAAAGTTATCTTTTCAGCTTTTTTCTTGAAAAGCAAAATCTACATTTTTCAATCAAACCAAAGATTACAGTGGCATAGTGGCCAGGTGTTAAGATGCAGAGAGTTGTGGGAGGCACTCACCTCCAGGAGAGACCACTCCTCATGCACCAGCCACTCCGGGTAGTTGGGGTCAGGTTCTGGCTTAGCCACCAGAGCAGCTTGCTGCGGCTGTGGCTGCTGGCCCAGGGACGTACGGCCGGCCATGATCTTTGGTACCTGCAGACGGGGGACGGGGGTGACAAAGACAATGGTAGGCTGCCAGGTCAGTTACAGGGGAAGGATGGGGATACCTGACACAGTATACACAAGTCTTCACTACCCTCCAGCTCTATCTACCTCAGGTTCTTCCAAGGATTGATCATCCATCAAGTTGTATGATATCATGTCAGTTTTGCAGGAGAAAAAACGAAAGGAAGGAAGAAAGAAAGAAAGAAAGATGAAAAAAGAAAGAAAGAAAGAAAAGGGACAAAAGTCACCACTTCAGGAAGACAGAATCAAAAAGAGACACCTCAAACTTTCCACATCGCTGAATTTCTATTTTCAAACTTATCAAGAAGTTTGTGAGGTAAATACAACATGAGGGAGGACTTCTTATAGCCGCCTAATCGCCTTATACTAAATAGATACACACATTCACATTCAGTTTTCGATTCTATTGCTGTTTCTGTAGAATGAAGCAGCCATGTGACAATGGCTGACACCCTCTGAATGAGATATCCATAGTGTACTAGATAGATAGAATGTAGTAGCAGTTGGTAGTGCCAATTAGTTAGCGCCCCCCTGACCCTCACCTGAAGGTTTTGCCGCAGCCTCTGCATCTTGGCCTCTTTCCTCTGCTTGTTGACCACCTCCTTGGGTTTGTCAAACAGTGACCTGGGCACTCGGGGCAGCTCCTCTTTCCTCTGCTTCTGCTTACGAGCTGGAGGGAAACACGACAGAGAGATTACAAGATGCAGAGAAACATGACATTAATACAAGATGAACATCTAGTAACCTGAGGTGGGAATGAACCATCAACACGAGGGATCTTATGTCCATCCTGTAAAAAACAATTCCTTAAGAGCCTACTAGTCCATAGAGCCGGAGCGTAACCATATTTCCACAGATTGGAGCAACACTGGTCTACCACAGAATACTTACCCCAGGCCTAATAGTAGGTTGGTACCGAGGAATTGAATAATTAGCAGTGTAAACAGCACAAATAAAAACCTGCTTTCACCCACCAAAACATTAACAACACTTTCATGACAAATACGCCATAATCTGTTCACAAAATTGTAGTCTTCTATTTACTGAAAGCAGTGACCTATTCTGGTGGGGACACAGATTGTAATTCAAGGCCTCGGTAGTACCCATTTTACATCTGATTGGAGTGAGCCAATTGGAGTAAATTTCCTTGCCAGAGGATAAAAAACCATAGAAATCAGACCAGTTTTTTCCTAGGCTCTGTGCTGCATCACCACACGCCTCCATGTATATTTTTATCACTGAATAAATGCGCACTGTTTAGCAGAGATAAAAAAATTACATTTATGGACACCTTATCATGAAGAAAAAACAACCAAACTAGGCAATCTACTGTAAGTATTCTTGGAAGTAGACTACACAATTTGGTATCTACAGTGTTTACACTTGTATCAGCCTGGCTGACTGTCACTGGTACAGAGGGCCTATTGTCTATTATAATCCAGCTGCCTGTGTGGGTTTCATGTGTAGACTTACTGGTGATGGTCTCCATCTTGGGCTTCTTGTGTGCCTTTGGCACAAAGATGGGGGGCAGTGACTGCTCAGGCATGATGTGCCCCTCGTACAGGAACAGCAGGCTGGGGTCCAGGTAGATGTCGTTGTCATCCTGAGGCGGAGTCGGGGGGCACCACATCTGGAAAAGTCATCACAGCCATACACACACACAGTGTTAGAGGAAGAGTGTCATGCTGCTGCTCAAGTTTATGTACCAGTAGTCCTTATCCCCAAAGCTCAAAGTCAAAGGCCTCAATCTCTAACCCACCCAGCACAGACAATGACAAGCATAATCATGCCATACTGCCTCTACTCTTCCCTTACATCTTCACTTTGTACACTATATACCAGGAGCCCCCAAAAAGCATTGCAATTTTTGTGCACTGTAATTGTAATGTAAAAATCCACTCCATTACAATTATACACCATCTAATAGATGGTAGTTAACCAGTACCAGTATAAATATATCACATTCACATGTCTGTAGTAACCAGCAACTTCAAGGTGAAGAAGTGGACAAGGAGAGAAAGCGATATGGAAATAGAGTATGTACAGTGGAATTAATCATTTAAACCGAAAGAAGCTAAACTGAAAAAGGTCATAACTGCAAAGAATTTGATAACTAGTAAGAGTTTCTCCTTGATCTTTGTAGTACTGTTTCTTCTAATAAACCAAAATGCTTCTACTAAGCACGACTGTCTTTAAAACGAAACATCTTCTAAAGGTCTTCCCTTTTTCTATCATTCTATCTTCTACCTTGGGCTTGACCAACACCCGAAATCACACACGACTGTGTAAAGTAAAGACAGCGGGGGACTGGCAGGTGAAAGAGGTGGAGATGGGGGTGTAAAACCATGCAAATAAGGTACTCCCGCTCGCTCTTTGTTAGGCCTTCGCACGGATGTGCTTTTAAACAGGAGATGGGTGTGTAGATAGTGCAGGTTCCACATGCCTTTGAGATTTAGCAAGAAGTGAACTTGCCCTAAACTTAAACCAAGATGCCTTAAACTGAAATGGTTCAGAAGGAACCCAAAATTTTGGTTTAAAGTAATTCCGCTGTACAAAAAATACCCATGTCCTATGTAGTGTTTCCCATTTAAATTTAGGGGTGATACATATGTAGTATACCTAATGAAAACCATCACACATTCCAATTGTAATGATTTGTGTAAAATCATGATGAATTGAATTTGAATTCCTTACCGGCATCTCCTCACCTCCAAAGTCAGAGATGAACGTCTGCAGAAACAAACAAGGGAAAGATCAACGTTACCCACAATTCATTGGAGTTTTTAGGGCATTTTTTTTTTCAACGGTAAAAACTAAGGTACACACTTAAACCTTGTTATTCCGCCACCTGTTACTGTATAATAACACAAAAATCCTCATTGTACCGATTTAATTCTAAAAGCCAAAAGCTTTTACCAATACCATACTACCAGGCCTAACTAGATAAAAACACCCCCAAACACTTCATTCTCTTTCCCTCCCTGTGGGTCAATTTATAGAAAGTTGAATACACTTGACTCCTTTTAAAAGCTCTATACAAACAGTAAGTTCATTAACTTTTAAAAGTATTGGCATACCACACAAACATTTTCTGTGTACTGCCTTTCTCGTTATTCCATCAACTTAGAAGTAAGAATAAGAAAAAATTCAATAAAATAGACAACAGGCAGGTGTAGCCCTTTACAGAAGAGATGATTTGCACTAAAAAATAAATGTGCTCACCATTAATCCCTACTCATCTATCACTATCAGTTATCAGTTCAATGCCCCTGAATGCGCCCGTGAGGTAGTCCTACTAATTAACCTTTGAAAGCCGTTAACTTGAAATCTGCTTTGAATACCCGGTACCGTAGTTTGGTTTTATTAAAACAGAAGTAAATATGTGAAAGAGACTAAACCGGCCGCTTACCACATTAAAAAATCTCGATGTTGTATTTTATAAAGTTCTGTGTTTATCACTCAACCACACCCTTTTAAGGCGATAAGCCTTTGATTTTCAAAAAAAATAATTAGGAATGGCGCCCCCAACCGGCGCATGAAAATATTAGTTCCAGCAATTACAACTCAGATGTCGACAGGTCTTTAGAAACTTTCTCATCCTTTTATAGAAATTGAGGACACTACTCACCCCCTAAAAATGTTCTGTCTTCTTCCCCTCTCCCTGTATCAAACACATACTGGCAGATCAGACAAACCTTTATCCAAGGCAAGCACAAGCAACAACATAAAAAATGAGGTGGATCCAATTTAAAGACCTTGCAGTATGCGACTGGCAAAAAAAATATTCCTTGCCTTACAGTACACCTTAAACTGAGTGAGAGTGCTTCTTGTGCATTATTTATCTTAGCGCGGTACTTTTCAAAATGAAATTTTACACTTTTTGTTAGGATTATGATTGATTTTAATATACATTTTATTGAAGAAATAAGGGTTGTTTTTAAAAACTTGCACTTGCAGTTCAATAACTTTTTGAAACCAATATTTCTATTATATGTGTATCTGGTATCGTTGGAAAGGAACTCAACAAACCAATTAATAATCTTTTTTTAAGAGAAGGTGATACTAATTAGTTTGTCCCGTTGCGCTGGACAGATAGGGGTGTTGACCTTGAAAAAGCTTTGACAGTAAATGGTTTAAATTTGGTTGAATGGCCCATCTGGCAGGAAACCACCATGCATAATAATAAGGCATATCCGCCTTGGAGAAAAAGGAAATTTAATCTTACTTTTTCTACTTCATGCTTAAGTGGCTAACCACCTGCAGTCTCTGCAATAATGAAATCACAGCAACCCAACCAAACATGCAGACCTGAAGGCATGAGTCAAATTCTTTGTGATAGCACTATTAGCAGATGTGTCAACATGCCTTCCCTGAACTCTAAACCCTAACTATGTGTGTTTGGTTCTTTTATTTTCTTCTGTTCATCCTTCACTAGTACTACTAGTATACAGCATTATGCAGTGTAGGGGCCAAGCTCTATGCCTGGTTACAAATGAAGCAAGGGACATGTGATACATCCCAGCTACAGCAAAATGTAACAAATCAGAGCCAGAAAAGAAACTTCGGATCCAGAAAAGTACAAGCAATTGATCAGCCCACTGTGCAAAGTCTTCATTGGAATTTCAGCCAAATTAAATCTTTTATGTTTACAGAGTCCTCTTTGAAATACTGTATTCATATCCGAAAAGGATCAGGCACAGGCATACCCGTTCGATTGTTGTATATCAGATTATCTGGGACCTTTTCTTTTTTAGCAGACTATAATCTTTCTTCTGTAGCTGATCAATGCCAAACTGTATGTGTAAGGCAGGAATCCCAAGAAGGCAATCTCCTCCCATTCATACAGGATTCAGCAAGATTGTTGATCACTAATACCAATACCACCACAGCCTACACAGATCAAACTGCTGAGACAGACTCATTTACAGCGCACAAGGCCACCAGTTTTAGCACAGCAGAGTTCTAACCTAGAAATAAACCACCAGCAGACATTGAGGGCACAAGGGCTGAACTTATATCAACGCAGCATAAAGCCCCAGGCATATTCTTTTGGGAAAAATTCCCTTCTTCCTTGGGCAAATAAAGTAATTAATTTCAATTGCCTTCACCCAGGCATAAAATGGGTACAAATTATTGTTTTGAATAAGGGTAAGGGAAGCAATCTGCATTTGACAAGCTTCTATCAAAATTGGAAGCATTCATGATCACTTGTCCAATTCAGGATGCCATAAGTTGTGGATAAATAAGAATGATGGGTCACAAAGCTGACTGTTTCCTTGATCATGTTGAGTCTGCCCGCACAAGCAGGCTTAATAGTCGAAAGTCTAAAGACCAGTGCCAGTCATTCTGGTGATGTGTGCCATTCATTAGGTAATGGTGCCAGACCCACTTGCATTTCAGCCCTTAGACCTCTACTGGTTCCCCAATGCAACATTCTGTAGCTAGCCTCCCCCTCCCGCCCTTTAAAAAAAAATATTTTTAACCCTCCCCCCACCCACATCCTTTCCACAGTGGAATTAGACAAAATAAAAAACCACCAACCATTTATAAATTATAAACTAAAATCAGCCCCCAAACCCCTAACGAATGAAACACATCACCACAACAGCGACTGATGGCTTTGTTTTTTTTATGGTGTCTATTGTGTGGAGGTGGGTGCGGGAGTGTGTGATATTGTCTGTCCCTGTATTTGTAATGGTGGTAAGTAAATGTCGCTGCGAGAGGGTGTGCGGCACGAAAGTTGATGTGGACACCATTACCTCTTGTATGCATAAATGGACACACAACACACAGAATAAAATGCACTCAACTCGTATTCAGGGTTGGTTTTTTGTTTGGTAAAATGCTTTTCTTTTATCTCTGTCAACAACAAATGCCTGGAGCTCAGCTCAATTTAAAAAAAAAGAAATCTAAAACAAAGCCACAATTGTTTTGAAGCAAATTAAGTGTACATCAAATTCATCAAGCACCCTTTCCCTTTCCCTCATCCCCTGGCCAAAGGACTGATTCCTACAGCCTCACAACATATTCAAACATAAACCTCTCACATTAACAACATATTCAAGCACATGATCATCTTTGGTGTCTTTCATCCACTCATTCATCCTCCCCCCTCCCTATTAATAACAAAAAAACAAAAAACAAGTATACACAGTTCTGTTAAAACTATCATAAATGCCCACACAAAATAAATTTCCCATATTCCACTTCCTTGTTCCTTCAACCTACAGACACGACTATCCTGAGGGCAGGCATGAGAAGAGCCTCAGAAAACTCCAAATGTGTGCAGGTAAAAGCCTTTTCAGAGCCACAAGTCCTGGTATTATTACTAACAAACATGTTAGGTACCAGAATTTCCATTCATATCATGGTCTTTTTTTTCCACTGGTTTGATTCTGACCTTTTCCCCTTCTTTGTCAACGCAAGTGAAACGGGTGTTGACAAAGAGGAAACATGTGCAACAATGCATTACCATGGGGACATTTGCAGGCCAGACAGACCTATCACAAGCCTTTGAAGCAGATCATCCGTCCCTTAAAAATAAATGAACAGTGATCGAACTACAAGACCGACAGGAACATTGACAGCTGCAACTCAGCAAACAGGTTTCTTCTTACACTGCAGGGCAGAGATCAGAGTGGTAGTACCTCATGCATCCTTTTTGGGAGTGGTGGGTGTAGCCAGGGTTGCCAGGGTGGGGGGTGCAGTGGCACCACCATTGACTATGGTGGCCGTGGCTGCCCTTGGGGGTTGGAGGACTGATGCACCTGCTGGCACCTGGGCAAGTAGCAGACGGGGTGCAGTGGAGATTCCTGATGACACAGAGGCAGACACCAGGCCTCCTCCACTAGATGTAATTCTGGGTCTGGGGGTGATCAGCACGTAGCCCGTCCCACCGGGACTGCCCGCAATCTGTGCAAGGGAAGAGGCCTGTAGTATCTGCTGGCGTATTGGCACACCTGCAATGCCCCCTGTGCTGGTCTTGATAAGGTTGACTGCCACAGGCAGCCCGCCAACCCCCTGCAGTGTGATAGGGGCTGCCAGGCGTGCTGTGTTCAACACAGCAGTCCTCGCCTCACCACCTGCCTGGGGCACCAGGGAAGCAGACTGTATGGTGGGTGCTTGCTGGGTAAGGATGGTCTGAGCTCTGCCCCCTGCACCCAGCATAGTGGGTACCAGGGCTATAGTAGTGGCCACATTGCCTGCATGTGGTTTGGGGGTACCTGAAGCGATAAGACTCGAGGTAGCCCCAGCAGTAATCAGGCGTGCCCCAGATAGAGCACCCGTATTCACAAGAGAGGCCCGGTTAATGAGAGTTGTTCCCCCTGGCAGTTGACTGACAACAGGACCAGAAGTCATGTGGCGTATGGCAGGGGCCAGGCGAATACCGCCAGTGTTAGAATTGAACAGCTGGAATATGTTGCGGTCCCCTACTCCAGCAGCCGCCTGTAGCCTCACACCCCCGGCACTGACAGTAATGCCCGCAGGTAGGTGTGTCAGGTTCTGCTGCAGGACAGATGCCACAGAACCTTGCACAGGGGCCTGCACTCTGGTCAGCACCACCGGCGAGTGGACGGCAGCTTTACGCGTTCGGATCACCAAGTTTGGGTTCGACCATGGCGGAGGTACGTTGGGATCAGGGGGGCTCTTGGGGGTAACAGGTTTTGAGGGCATTCTAGGAGAGTTAGCGGCACCTGCGACGGCTACACTAGCTGCAGGACTGATGGCCTGTGGGGAGACTGGCAAACTGACAGTGGGAGGAGATTTAAGAGATGGAGTATGGGCTTTGCTTACATCGATGTGACTAGCTTGTAAGGCTTGCCTCTTGAGCAGAGCATTCCTTGCCTGGGTTGTCAGTTTAACCGAGAGCTCAGAACTGTAACCGTTGACCACTGAAATGGTTGGGCTGGCTGCCGGTTTTGGACTGGCTGCCGGTTTTGGACTGGCTGCCTGTTTGGGACTGCCTTTCTCTTTCTTAGCTTTAGCCTCTTTTTTCTCACCCTTGACTGCTTTGGTCCCTGCATCTTTCAGATTCAACTTTGGTTTGGCCACTTTCTTAACACCTCCCTCCGTCTCACCTCCACTTTGTGCTTCACTCTTAACTTTCTTACTGGAAGATTTGGGCCCAGTTTGAATCATCTTCACTTTCTGACCTTTCATTTTTGTCTTGTTATTCCCCTCATTACTTCCCTTGGGTTCTCCCTCTACCACCTTCCTTGGTCTGCCCGGCCCTGGCTTTCCCCTCCCTCTCCCTCCTCTATCTGTACATTTATTCCCAACTTTAACCTTCTTGGCTATCTTTTTACGTGGATTAGCTGACTGAGGTGAAAACAGTTTATTATTATCCCTAGGCTTCCGACCACTCAGGCTTAGAAGACTATCTTCCAACTCTGACCCTGACACGCTGTGGTTGAGACTGCTGCTACCAGCCTTAGGCTTAGGCCCACGTTTGGCCTGAGCAGCCTTCTTGCCCGGCCTGCCCCTCTTCACCTGTGACTCCAGTCGGGAATAGATGTAGAGCATTTCATCTTCCTCCAGCTCAGCCTTTCTCTCCTCCTCTTCCTTAAGGGCCTTCAGTCGTGCAAGCTCCCAGTCTTTCTTGGAGTTCTCTATGTCCTCCTGTGATGGGAAATACAAGGCATATGATTAATTATCCTTGTTGGAAATACAAGGTGTTCTGTGTCCTGCAAGAGGAATAGAAGAAAAATATTCACATTCTTGTATGCAAGAAAAAGTGTCTATTGGTACACTTAACCTCGTTAACTGATATACCTCCATTCTTGCCTACCGCCAACTTTCGGCCACTATATAAAAATACCAAAAACCTCATTATAACACCATCCGCCAACATCTATTTGAGAACATTTATGACTTGCATACACTTCTCATTATACTCATTAAACACTATCTGGCAGGCAACATAAATCTTCCCTTTTACTCACTCTCAGTCAACAAAACATTGCTCACTTTACTCCTTTCACCAATGGATCACTCAGTTTAATGCTATCTCCCCGTGCCGGCAAAAAGTACTTTCTCTTTTCATACCCATTATACTAGCTACCCCACAGCCACCCAGTGTGCATGCCGTTATGTGATACTTTTGCCCCTCTCTTGGTGGCTATAGTTCTTAAAAATTGTCTACATTTTCAGTAGTTCCACCAGTATCTCTCTTCCCTAACCTCTGCCATCTTGAGCTCCTCAGCAGTTTCAGACTCAGTCTGTGCCTCCACCACCAGCACTGCATACCTCTCAATGGGTGTCAACTGTGAGAGACAAACACAAATTCAATTACATTAATACTATTATATCAGAGACAACCAACTGTAAAAAAAATAATTTAGAATGCACTAGGGAGGAAGAGAATGAATGAATTATTAGAATGTTGTTTTTATGTTACTTTGATATGTACCGATGACTTTGTGTGGGAGTGTGTGTGTGTGTTTGCGTATGTGTGTGCACACGAGTGTGTATTTTGTAATGTGTATGTTTTAAGAGGTATAATGGTGCTCGTGTGTATAGGTGTGTGTGTGTTGGGGGGGGGGTGAGAGAGAGAGAGAGAGAGAGAGAGAGAGAGAGAGAGATAGAGAGAGATGAGGATAAAAATAAACCAAGTAAGCGAA
>JAUEKZ010188395.1:1243-12591 GCA_031471865.1 Melibe leonina | reverse complement strand
GTTTCAATAGGGCAACAACTAAACTAAACCAACCATCATCAAACGCAGTCTTCAAGCTCTATTGCCTTTACCATATTTTGTTGGGGGGTTTTTTTTTCGGTTGTAATTCTTGATTATTTTTAGTTGATACTCTCAGATATTTATTGTTTACAAAACCGCCACAGGGGATGCATTTCGCCTTGTGAGTTCAATAAAGGATTAATAGCATAATTGTGTTTGTTGAAAGGATATAACCCAGCGGATTTTGAACGCTTGGGAACACAATATTTATGAGGCAAAGTGGCGACAACCATTTCCGAGCATTACATAAAAAATTATGTCGACAACGCGTAAACCCATTGATTGCTACCACATAATAATTTTATGCTACTTCTTTATTATTATTACTATCATCTGTTTGGTTCTTTTTTCCTCTCTTCTCTCAGTTGTGGGATACATTTATGTCGCTTTGATGTATGTTTTAATTATGCCAATACACGTCTTAACTCTGTCATATACTTAATACGCCAGCAGGACGCTATAGAGATTAAAAGCGGACCGAACTATATGTGTACAAAATGCGACTCATTCAATTCTTTAAGAGGAGAAAATCTATCTTAAAAATGTAACTTTATGAGGCGAAATAAAACTGATGCGATGCATTTCAGCAGTGTGTCAAGTGTTAATCCTTTTATTCGTTGAGTTTGTCTACGAAGATATTATATTTTATCTATTCATCTGCTTTCTGACTATTGTTATTGTGTCAGTCAATAGGTTCAGCTGCATAGATAGATAAAATAAAATAGAAATAGATGAACAGACAGACGGAAGTATAATGGATGAAGGGATAGGTAGGTAGATAGATAGGTAGGTAGGTAAATAACTGGATAAACAAGTAGATAGACCCAAAAAAATTACAGTTGATATAGTGTTTTAGATCCTTTCACGATTCCTCTTCACATTCAACAAACAGACACCGTTTGGGAGGTCGCGTTGACGGCTTGTTAATATCATTGTAGACACAACAGTCAATATTAACCCAATCAGATTGAGGCTGCGGGAAAAGACAGACAGTCAGACAGACTTCTAAGTAGCGACAAACCCCTGCTGAGAACGTTCGTAAAACTGCCATAACACGACATCAAAGCATCTTTAATGCCGACATAATACAGATGTACGACCATTTTTTTTAACGTTTTGGTGTAGTTTGTTTGAAATGTTTATAAGAGAGTTGTGAAATTTAATATTATCCTATGATTATTGTTTCACCTCCATTAAGTTGTACTCAATATCAAAATCTTCGAAGCGTATCGTCGTCAGAATCAGCTGCTAAGTAGGAAAACAAGATGGCTGCCTTTTCTGCAACCGTCGTCCTTCCGTGAACTACAATAATAACAATTAATGAATAATGAATATCATTTATATAGCGCCCTACCTCATGTCCCATAGGCTTTATCTAATATAAGAGCCGGCAAATTTTGAAATATTGGATGTCTCTCGTTGGTAGTTTAACGAAATAATCTTAGCAGTGAAAGGGTTAAAGAGCCCACCGCTCTGCAATCGCCGTCACGTAAATCCGCCTCGAGTTGACGGGAAAATCCTTCAGGGCAATAATCATCCTAAAGGGCGGCTGTGATGATAATATAAAATGTAAGCTACCAATGGCACCCTACTGTGTGAAATCGTTGAGATACGCCTGAAAGGCTACATCTTACCTTTTTCATGCACAATTATCTAGTCTTCTTCCTCCTTTTTTTTTCTTCAATGTTTGCTTTTATTTTTGCTTTTTTAATGCAAATTTTGTATTCAGTACAACTGATTAAATTCTCAGAACGACAATAACAAAAACATATCAATGTAAAGTAACTGCAAATGGGAGTTTGTTGTCTAAAACAAGATGTGTTTCGAAAAAAAAACAACCAAACAAACAAAAAGCGAACGTCCATCCACCTTCGTATTGTTCGTCTGTCGACGATTAGATTCGCATGCTGGCCTGTTATTATTGATTTCAGCCGGCCAAACTTTTTGGCGGTACCGTGAGCGATATTGGGTGTTGGGGGGAGGGGGGGCTTGTGGTATCTATAGAGTCTGCGAACCGGTGAGATGTCCCCTTTTCATACCACACTAAAAATGGTCTTGTCATTCATTCGTTTTGCTCCAACAGGCGGAAAGAATGAGAACTAGCCTGCCTTCTACAAAATTATAGCAGGTCTCTCTTTCATTAGCATAATGCTGTGTCTGCGAGCCAGAAAAAGGAAACACGCGTACCGGATTTTGCAAACATATTTATCTGGTTTGGATGCGATTCCAGTGTTTATTTATTTTTTGTAGAATCGAATCATTTCATGCTTTGCTGGAGAAATCAAAGTTTAATCGTTTATACTAGTTTACCATTCAACTTTCCATTAGTGAAGTAATTATTTTAAATTCACATTTGGAAGGGAAACGACGCATTTGCCGTTAAACCGTTTTTCTTCTCCTTATTGTTGTTCTTCTTCTCTTTCCTTTCCCCTTTCTTCATCATTTTCACCCTCATCATCTCTGTCTCTTCCTTCTCACTCTTCCTCCTCCACCTCCTTCATCCTCTTCTTCTTCTTCTTCTTCTATCTCTTCTTCCTCCTCCTCCTCCTCATCCTCCTCCCAGCTTTCATCCACCCAACCCCAGCGATTCTCCCCGCCTTCCCAAGCCAGTATGTTACCAGTCAGGTATCTGCAACTTCTGTCGTATGCAGTGCGGAACGGGAAAACCCGTCAATGTTGGGCTGTCATCTTGGCTGTGCGCGCATTATTATCGCATTAGACAGGAGCTTTTTTCTTTCTTTATTTCTATCTAAAACATAAAGACTTATAACAGGCAGCAGAGCTTGGAGACTGGACAAGTAAGTGTCGATGGTGATGGGGGGGGGGGGGGTTCTTTATCATCCTACCTGCTTACTCCCTCCTACCTGTCGAGCATTTTCTGGGAAGCGACTCGAGTGGACACCCGCCATGCAGGAATAGGATCCGACAAGCTCATGTCTCCCCACCATTGAGAACCCATCAACCTTAACATCAGGCTGAATAGATCGTATCCTTTTTACCGTGGTTAACTCTCCTCGATTGGCGCGGACCCGAGAATTGGCTAATGTTTTCATTTCTACTCGATTTCCCCTCCCATCTGTACTGCCAGGGTTATTTAGCGGTGTTAGAAGAGGCCAGTCAACAACCCGCCGCCGTGGAGACTTGGCGCAGGCAGAAGCTGCTCTCTCCACGACTCCACGTACCAGCCCTCTGGCTAGCGATCGCATCGCCGGCGCGGGGATTTCTCTACAATGGGCCTCCGGTTTAAACGCTCGGCGTGATGTCCTTGGGTGAAAAGAAGATGAGCAGTTTCCAGCGGGCTTTACACAAACGACGCTGGCGCCTCTCGCTTTGATCGTGGCATCGTAAGTGTCAACGCTCCGTAGGATCCCTCCTCCCCATCCTTTGTCCTCGAGTAGCAGATCCATTTCATCCATTGCACAGAGTAGCTACTAGTGACCCGCCTGTCTAGTACACTTTTCCTCACCGGCGGTTAGCAGTTCCGCCGGGTTTTAGAGTTTTTGTGGGGTTTTTTCATCTTCCAGTTCATTCATTTTTTTTTTCTAGTTCATATTTTTGGCCTTTTTTTTCATTGGTTGTAATTTGCTTCGATCAAATTTTAATCCCGTTTGCATTGCATTTACCTCCTGTATTTATTTACTACTTACTTTTCTGACTATGGATAACAATTTTTTTACACTCAATCGGTTAGTTATTCTGTAAGGCCAAGACTACAAGATAGATAGTCCTTACCAGGACTTGAATCAAGGTATTTCCCCTGTTGAATGGAAGCAGACGATGTAACATAAATCCATGTCTTTGAAAACTTCGCTAAACTAGAAAAGGAGATCAGACAAAAATAGCAAGATCCACAACATCCTTTTCATATTAACCATTTCACTGCTAAGGACGCCAAAACCTTCAAGATTTGCCAGTTCTTATTCCATATAAATCAGGTTTCAGTAAACTGACATATGCCAAAAGCCCTAAATTTCAGCATATTTTCATGATTTTGCATATTTCAGTTGGGTTAGAATCAGACCTCGCTGTCAAAAGGTTAAATAGTCTTCATTAACAGTCGACGAATTATCTTAATGCGTGAATGTTATCACATATTAGACAAAGCATGGAAAGGGGGAAATGCAGAGAATCCCTTCAGTTTGACACGAGTTATCATCTGCATTTGGCAGGGACGGAAGTGCTGGACTTAACAAGGGCCGCGGTGTCAATTTGTTAAAAAAGAAGCGCAGAACCGCATAATAAATGTTAACCATTATATCGCTTGTACTGCTACAGCTGCAAATGGCTCCTTTCGTCATCAGTTTAGCCGTGTTTTAGTCTCTTCCGGATATCCTGCATCAGTGGGTGGTTTTCACGCATGCGTGTAATTACCCAGTGGTCGGGGGTGCTGGTCTGGACGCAAATCCGGAGGCAAACCGGGACGAAACGGGACACGATTCTTCCAGCTGGGCAGTCGCTTCACGGTTTTTACTCGCCTAATGTTGGTCAATATTGGTACTTTTCACGACTCTTTGCTCTTTGCTCGCGTTCGGGAGTGTTCTGTGGACGTGTCCGAAATAACTAAGCGGATCTGACCCCTCAAATATAATCGATTAGTAGACACTCTCCATCCCTCCATCTAAAGGACACGACGAAACAAAACCAAAACCAGCGCACACATACACACACGCGCGCACTTGCACACGAAAACAACATTTGCATGGTTTTGATGTTTAATTATCTCATTCTCTGACCATGGTACATTGTACATTTTAATTGTGTTGAAAATAAAGCTGAGTGGACGGGTAGAGAGGACTGCGGCATTAAAAACTAGTACCAACTTTTTAGAGCTGTTCTATTATTCTCTTTTAAATCGATGGAATCTAGGTTTTAATCGCAAATTCAGAGAGGACACATCTTTTACAAGCTATAAAGTTGTTACAAACAAAGGACTAGCGGTAGTTGACAGAGGACGTAGGGAATTAGATAGAAAGGCAAGGGTACTCAAGATTCGTCTGATAAAGGCAACAATTGAGCACGCGGTGCGCAACTTGAGTTTGACTTGCCCTGTAAATGCACGCGCATTTATTATTGACGATACCAGTGAGGCGAGCAGTCAACAACGGAATTAAAGAATTACCTATAGATATTGATCTTTCAATTGAGAAGACCGCCGAAGGCTTCACGAGGACTTCGTCAGGTCGCCAATTGAAACTGGAGACGAGTGTGAATTTTCTACTTCTCCTCCCTATTCCTGAAAAAATCTCTCCTTCCTCTCCTTTCTCATTAAGGTTTGATAAGGTTGAGTGTCGGGTGAGTTATGATGAAAACCTCCCCGCTGAGTCGCCATCAGGTTCTCTCCCCTTATCTCCAAGAATCGGGATTGGGTGGATTCGGTGGCCTTCACGGAGAATGAAATCGGTCGAGAATTAACTCACACTCTTTCCACGAGAGACGAATTTAAAATTGTGCGAGGACTGAATATTTCACAACGTAATTGTCCGTGGAATCAACTCCGACGATAGCATGGACAGCTAACCTTACAACAACCACAAAAAAATACTTAAGGATTTCTTTGAATATTAAGGTATTTCTTGAAATACCTTTTTGGCCCGCCCCCCCCCCCCCCACACACACACACACTCAATGATTGATTAATCCCTTAGTAATGTAGCAATCTCATGATTTGAAAAGAAAAGAAAAATTAAAGAATTGAAATTTTTAGAATCTCTATTAGTGATAATCTTATCCTTTGACTCGATCACTTCATGTTTAAATGAAGGCGAATAAAGCGATTATTGAAGATAAGATTTCAAATTCAAACGAAGAATGATTTTTAAAAAGCAGACTTTTCCACTCTGTGTGAGTGGTTTGTATACGTCTGTGTACTTTGTGCGTGCGTGCGCGCGCGCATAAGTGTAGATGCTTTGTGCTGCGTGCATGCGTGCGTATTTGATAACATTTAATTAGGGAAGTCTAGTGTTAAGAATCGAACGTATTTTCCACCTATGGTTTAATTATTTTTGTTTCACAATGATAGTATATCATGCATTGTAAAGTAAAGAAAACAAAAACTCCTTAATTTTGTTGTTCGCGGGGGCAATTTTTAACTTTTTTCATGATGGACGAGTGGGAGGGGGGGGGGGGGAATCTTTAAGCTCTAGCATATGGAGCTTTTCAGTTTCGCATTTTCATGATTTTTTCGCATTATATTTTTTTATACCAACGTATCGGAGTTTATCGTATTTTTCAACCAAATATTCGTACTAATTACGAAAGTTTCGTACTGGTTGGCATCTCTGCACTGCGGTATGAGGCGACCGGGATTCGAACCACCGGTCTACAGGCTCTGAGACGGACGTTCTACCCAAGCTACGAAGTCGGTCCCCCATCCTGCAGTTCGATTAACCAGAGCCGTCTGGATGTAAAAGTACATTAGGAAATAGCTTTGCGAATTAGTTGATCTGGGCAGAATCGACAAGGGAATCTGGACAGGGAGACAACCTATGCTGGGCTGATGCTGGTGATAAGGAAATTGATATTGTTGTTAGGGGGGCAGGGCTAGAGAGTTTAGTCGTAGAATAAGTTGGTATTAGTATCGGAAATAGGTTAGTGCCCCGTGGGGGTATGGCAGCAGGTCGATGACTAGTTGGTGCTGGTGGCTTGGTGTTGTCGTTACGTTAAGCTATCCGACGGATAATGAATGATGCATAACGTATTTGGTGTTTTAACGAAATTTAACAAAAACAAACAAAACAAAACAAGAAACCCCCCTAAAAGTAAAAGTTTATTAAGCACGACTAATGCATTTAAACCTGGACTTGGTTTAAAAAAGAGGTGCGTTCAAATAAATGCTTAGATGGCTTTTGTATGTGACCCTCCTGTTATTGATTCCAGTGCTTGCAAATTGAGATCTCAATGGATTTGAGTCCCGCGTATTACAGTCATCTGGGGAACTTACGTTAGTGGATTGTGGACCAGTGGTTGTTGTTTCAATCGCCGAATTCACAAAGTCGGCTTGTGAAATTGTAGGATGATAAATGTAATTTGATATTCTGTCATTGAAAATATAGTGTTTAGTTACGAAGATATTATATTCTGTTCTGCATAAAACCCTTGAAACATAATATTATATCAAAGTAAAGCGAGTCCCGTGCTCTGTAACTGAGCGTCAGGAATTATAACGATTAGTCTTGATTGTACTAGGCATAATATGGCACAGTGCAGTAGGTTACCCGTTATCATTATTTTCCACGCCTCCTTTATTTTCGAGTCTTAAGAGAGCTACGTAGTTCCACATAGTCTGCTATGTGGACAGAAAGGCGGTGAGAAGAAAAAATACATGTTTTTGCTCCTACTACTACTAGAATTCGACACATGGATTCAGAGCTCAGCGGGTAATAATCAGACGCATTACCGACTGGGATATCAGCTATCGTCGTACGGGCAAATTGTATCTACATTTATTGGGTATTTCTCCTCATTTATTCTGGGGCTGGAGTGCGATCCGCCCGCCTTTGTGGTATTTAAAACCTGGGCGCTCCGACCCCATAGCATATCCAGCCCACCAGACCCCATAACATATCCAGCCCACCAGCCCACCAGACCCCATAACATATCCAGACCCCTAGCCCACCAGATCCCATGACATATCCAGACCCCCAGCCCACCAGGCCTCATAGCCATAAGATATCCAGACCCCCAGCCCACTAGACCCCATAGCCATAACATATTCAGACCCCCAGCCCGCCAGACCCCATAACATATCCAGCCAACCAGACACTCAAACCTGCAGCCTCCCAGCCTCCCAGAGCCAGACTCTCTATAAACATGTCCGATACGCAAGGTTGCGTCTTGATTCCCGTTTGCTGGAATCAGCCTAAGCTGCCCTGTATTCGACGGGATAGTACAATGGAATTGAAAGGTTATTTATTCAACTCTGTAACAATTAGACTCTGCGTGTTACCGCGCCTCTCAGAGAAACAATGACAATAATGGTGGAAACAATAAAACAAATAATAATAAATCAGTCATGACCGTAAATTAAACGATCAGAGGCAAGTCGTCATGTTTGATAGACGGCGTCCTGTTATAAGGTAGTCAGGGAGGGGGAGGGGGAGGGAAGAAGAGAGGGGGAAAGATGGAAGAGAGAGAGAGAGAGATAATGGGAATTGTAGAGGGAGGATAGAGATGGAGAGGGGGAGGGGGAGTAAGGAACTGCACTATTGTTATTGATTCTCCATTACTATCCATAACATCTTTTATGATTATTATTAGTATCGTTATTATTATGATTCTTACTATTGTTGTTATTCCTCGATGTATTTAGTTTATAACTTCCCTTTTCCTGTATCCGATACGGGACTAATTGGGGGGGGGGGAGGGGGGGAAAAGAATTAAAACGTGTACTGATGGTAATAATATTATCATAGTTGTTTAAACTACTACCATTTCTTTACAGTTTTCGATTCTTCATACATTTAATTGGTAAATCAAGCCCGTATCAAAATACAATTCATTGACAGAATGCACTAAATCAAGGTCCTCACATAATATGGTACTAACTCAGTGTGATAATGTGTCATTCAGAGGGAGGAGAAAGTAAAAATAGTTCTCTCTTGTTTTTGCTGGTGTAATGAATATATTGTTATGGTGTGATAATATGACGTCAAATGCATTGGGTCAATCTAAACAACGTGTTCTTTAACCTTTTCACAGCGAGCTCTGATTCTGACCCAACTGAATTATGCAAAATATTGAAAATGTGCGTGTTCTTTGCCAGATAAATCAGATTTCAGTGAACTGACATATGCCAAAAGCCTGAAATTCAGTTTATTGTGATCTTGATTTATCTGGTATAAGAACAGGCAAGTCTTGAAGATTTTGGAGTCCTTAGCGGTGAAAGGGTTAAAATTGTTGGGTTTTTGGTGGGGTTTTTTGTGTGTGTGTGTGTGTGTGTCTTTGTTCCTTAATCGCCTGCTATCTTAAACTCACCCTATCCTAATTCTTTCTTTCCCAATTATTAGTTCTATGATGAGTTACTTACACTTTTTTACTTTGCGTCAGTCTTTTTTTTTTTCTGATCAAAATGAACTCGATATTTTTTTCTAAAGTTGCAATGTAAGAAAACTTATAATACACCCGATAACCATTACTGAATGGCTAATTTGTTACTAGTTTTTATTGTTGCCATATTTGGTCAAATGGATTTCTGCATTTCAAAAGTTTTCTGCATGTTTCTATCGATCTTACTAATTTCCATGTAATCTCACACATTGAATACACGTGTACTCACTCACAACGAGTTTTTAAAAACGGGACCGACACGCACGTTTTACAGTCGTACACGCTCGCCATACATCTCCACGCTCTGCTTCAGATTTTGTTAGGAGGTGTTTATTTTTTGTTTAATTTTTTAAAATATTTTCCTCACCTTCCTCCAGCTTTAATCCAGCTCCTAACCTATTCACCCGCAGAAATGTCATTCATAGGAACAAAGATAGCTCCAATCTAATTATCGCTCACATGTTACTTACAAACACATAAAAGGTATTGTTGATGGCTCGGGTACAGGGTTGCCATATTGGCCCTTTTCGGTAATTTTGTCTTATTATGTGCTTTTCTTTTTTTTTTTTAAATTGGCTCTCCGTTAACCCTGCTTTACCAACAGAGCGCTCGACAGCGTGTTGGGTATAACAATGATTTCTACAATACAATTATCATGGTGGGAGACGGCTGGGGAGGTCTGTAAGGGTAACACGAATTAGTAATTCAATTCGGAATCGTCATCGTTCAATTAAATATAAAAACATCCTTAATCGGATCTTAGAAGGAAGTGCACGGTTGAGTAGAAAAGGCTTCTTTTTCTTTCTTTTTGTTCCCAACTACTGCTTTTCCCTATCGATTTTCAACACTCAGATTAGTCGACATAATTTTTTTTAGCTTGACCTGGCCCCTCTTGTGTGGAAAATCTCAAGCATGAAACTATGAGCATAACGGTTATATTATTTCCTCTTTCTAATTCGTGGTTATTTTTTTGTTTTTTTTGTTTGTTGGTTGTTTTTGGTGTGTGTTTTTTGTTTTTTTGTGGTTTTTGTTTGGTATATAAACCGATAAATGCACGTTGAAGCAATGATAAAAGATCCTGAGTGTTAGGTACCGATTAAATTTCAACACAAGGTATTTGGTTAGCCAACTGGAAGGTCTACTACACTGGCTCTTGCTGAATGGTCAATAGTCAATGGATGTCATGGCAGGTCCAACATTTTACACTACCTTGGCAATATTATAGTCTATGTTTGTAATCTTTATAAGATTGTCGGTATTGATCGGCCATTAGAAAAAGAAGAAACTATATTATATCAAATCTATTACATATTCTTCTGTCGGAATTCTTTCAACAAGCCTTATTTGATTGAAAACTTTATTTCTTAAATTTTCTTCTGTTTCAGGTGTGGTTTAAAAACAGACGAGCCAAATGGAGAAAACAAAAGCGGGAACTCGAAGCTGCAGACAAACGAGCGATTGATGCTGGCGGAAGTTCAGCCTTAGCTCCGAATGCTTCCGACAACTGCCGAAAGTTCAGCGAAGACGGTGACGACACTGATAAAGAGGACGATTCCATCTGCGTGGACGGGGAAGACAGGTCATTGAGTGACGAAGATGAACGTCTATCGCCAAACACTAGTCACGTCACCGACGCTGTTCGCCCTTCACCGTCCACTTCATCTTCTCTCTCCCCCTCTTCGTACAATCCTGGATTGGTCTCTGTCCCTCCCAGCCACCTCCCTCCTCGCCACGTCATGATTTCACCCCCTTCCATACATGAAAGTACCTCCACCTCTCGAAGAGATGACGCAGAATCCCGACTTAGCAACGATGATCTCTCAGATGCTGAATTGTCTCCGTAGGAAATCTTAAAATCCCTAACAACAAAACAAATAAAAAACCGGATAAAATTGAAATAAATATACAAACAAAATTAAAAAAGAACAATTAATCATACATTTGTAACTACTGCGTTGTATGAAACGTTTCCCATTTATTTCAATGTCTTTGGTGTTTTTTACGAAGTGTACCATTCATCATTATGCTATCACTGATTAAAAAAATAATCACTCTGCTCAATGTGCAATTGGAAAGAATTTGCAATTTTTCTTTCCATTTTTCCTATAGCGTTCACCGTTATGGATTTTTTAATATTAATGATACTGCATACCACATCCGATCTGATGATCAACAACGCATGCTGTTGGTTAAAAGAAAAACTTGAAAGTATGAAGAATGCGTGTTTATTCATGAAAGCCTTT
>JAUEKZ010188384.1:0-12592 GCA_031471865.1 Melibe leonina | reverse complement strand
CTCATCCGATTCTCGCCTCTTACGAGACGTTGGATGGATACGGTGTGAGTATTCTGGTCGCCCCTTCACACAGGGCCATCTAAGAGCATCATTCCAGTAGAATGCGGTTGTTTAGTTATAATTATTTTTCTCTCACGGATGGTATAGTACCCTTCGCAATAGGAATGGCATAGTGCATAAATACCATCTTGTAAAGTACCTTAACTTGCTATGAATATGGGAGCGAGACATAGCAGTTGTATGCTAAATACAAAACATGATTATATAACTGAAATGATGTGCAGCTATACACCGGAAGGATTGAGGTCTAAGGTATAGAGATGTAGTAATAATTTAAAAAGTAGTAGCGTTGGTAATGTTAATAATGAAAGTAGTGAAATAACATGAGCGGATGCAGTAATAATAGTATCAATAGTATTATTTTCATCAGAAGTAGAAGTAATAGTATTAGTATTGGTAGTAGTAGTTATAAAGTAGTAGTAGTATAGTAGTAGTATGGTAATAATGATAGCATTAGTTGTATTATTATTAATAATATGATTTGTTGTAGTAGTAGTAGTAGTAGTAGTAGTAGTAGTAGTAGAAGCAATCGTCTTCGTCATCGTAGTTTTAGTCGTAGGAATAGCTGCAGCGGCAGAAATAGTAGTAGCAATAGTAGTAGTAGTGGTAGTAGTATTATAGTAGTATAAATAGTAGTAGTAGTAGTAGTAGTAGCAGTAGTAGTAGTAGTAGTAGTAGTAGTAGTAGTAGTAGTAGTAGTAGTAGCGTTATTTTTGTAGTGGTGGTGGTGGTAACAATGGAAGTAGAACGAAAAAGCTGGTAGCACACTCTCCTCGTCTAAATTCCCGGTATGAACTCTTAATACTCATCATTCATTTTTTTCAATTTGCAACGCAGAATTGCACCGGCTTTTTTCGTATGTCTGACCATGACATTGTAGAGCTCGTTGCGATAGCGCTTGCTTAAGATACAGTATATGACGTTGTCAATATGGAACATCACATTTACGAGAAAATCCAAGTAATTCATCAGCTTCAGAAACCGTCCACAACCTTTACAAAACTCGTCGTCAATGGCAACTCCAGGTAAATAGAAAGCGATGCTGCCAGGCAAGGTGGTTACGATAACCATGAAAGTGGTTATGACCAGGTACTTGTAGAGCTGTTTTAAATCAGCGCTCATACGTTTGTGTACGTTTTGGGATTGTTTCCTCTCCTTTATCACCGCGGTGATATTGGCGGTAACCGACACAGCAATGCAAGTGAAAATAAAGATGTATCCGATTTCCCTAACCTGGCAAATACCAATATAAGTGTGTGTTGTTAAATAGAAGGATTCCACAAAGATGGTGTAGAAAGCAAGCAAAAGTATGTGTATTATTGCCGCCATTATAGATAATGTTGGAGGCGTGACTGTACTGTGAGGATGGGTGATATACAGCAGTCTTGTAATGCTCATGAACATGAGTGTCGAATGCGCCAAGGCTCTTGGGACACATATGGCAAGTACATATGCGTTAGTCGTCGCCTGACCATCAATTATGCTCAATGGTACTGGCAATTGGGCCGTAATGCCGATAAACAGGTTGAGCATGTAGTACACTCTCATAATAAACGGAAGGAGCCGCTTGTCGTACTTGGATTGCAAAAACACCATGAGAATCAGACAGTTATTGAAAATACCAAATATTCCGGTACTCCACGAAACCATATCAACGAGGTAGTCATCTAACTCTATGAGCAACTCAGTAGTACACTTATCGAAGCTAAAGTTTGTTACACCACTCGTGTCAAAAGGGAAAATGGTTAGATTTAGGTATGCATCAATTAGAGTGTAACATTGTAGTACACGAGTGTATCCCATTGTCTAGACAATCTTGATAGACCCTATTGAGTTTCTCTGGACGTTTGCAGACGTGTGATTCTTTCCACCAATTCAAAATGTCAAAGGAGTTCTGTTCTTTCAATTCACAACTTATTGATATAACCTAGATATATGCTCTTTTACACGAAAAAGTAAAGCATACTCATCTTCCAAACACAGAACCGGTGAAATTTGATTATGCAAAAGTACTGCTAGGCTGATTTCATGGTTTTTTTAAATATTTGTTGCAAAGTTGTGTGCTGAAATGAAGATTTTTCAGAAGTGACGTTTAATTAGATTAGACTAGAGTGCTACTCGGTTTAGCTTGAGGATATTACTTGTTTTGTGGTGTGAATGGAGCCACAGCAAAATATAATGCTTTATCGTTTAAAACCTTGAACCAATTTCAATAGTAATATATCACGCTAGCGATATTACAAAGCAAAGAGGTCTTTTTTATTTACATGGTCTCAAAGTAGGATGGCTGGACCCACAGTCTTTTTTTTTAAAATCATTACGTGCTGAAAAATGGCTAGTTGCATGTATGGGGGTGGGGGCGGAGCGGGGGAAGACGTAACTATTGGGCTATGTTACTTGTACAAGGCATTCTATGTAGAATGAAGGTCGACCATAGGACAACATCGGCATTTTGGCATGCGCTGCTTCATACTGTGTTACAGTTTACAAGGGGTGCTTGTACCAATCAAATGCAAAGGACAAAGGAAAGGTGGGAAATGATTAGAAATGAGTCCAATTTGGAAAAATATGCTGAGCAGATACAAGGCAATAGAAAAAAAATGAAATGGAAACGTAGAATAAAAGTGATTTGTAAAGGCTTTGAACCTAGGACGTGCCACTGCACTCACTGCCTGACCGCCAGCACCTGAGGACCAAGCCATTTTCCAATCCGCTATTCTCTGCTCCGGAGGCGCAGTGGCCTAACTTGTAGCGACGATTCCTACCAGTGGCACTCCAATTACCTCACCCCACCCAAGTGTAAAATGAGCTTCAATCCACAATTTGGATTGGGGTAAGTAATCTGCGATAGATCAGCGTCCTATCCAGATGGTGGCAACCATTGTCATTTGTCAGCTTCACGCTACAAAAACCTGGATAAACTCCATCGGCCATTAGGCTCTAAAGGATTTACTTCAAATACTCTCCTCCAGTCACTCCTCTACTTTGCAACGAAAGTGGGCGTCACTTCGCTAAGTAGGTACCTATGTTATACTGTAAATGCGAAAAAATAAACTGAGCTGAATTCAGAAGTGTATATTATAATGACGACTTAATATAGGTATTTTCCTTTGAACCCTTATGAAACATACACCGAAATTCCCTTATAATGTGCGCATTGTATTTATTCATGGGTTTGATAGAGGATTGGTTGTACTTATCGCTACTTATCCAGATTCAGGATCCATTATTCATTCGCCTGTAGATAATTTCTCCAAATCTTGGAGAGTGATTAGTATTTAACAAGCATTCAGATGAATTAACTCTAGTACATTTTTGTCCTCTCTTTTTAAAATGCAAAATTTTCGCTTTTTTTTTCTCTCTAGGAAGAACTATTATGGAAGTCTTCACTTCCGCGTTCGTGATCGGATGGGGAAAGTGATCTGTGATAGATCAGTGTCAATCCTGAGGGTATCTGCCCTTGAAACTTGTACACTTTACCCTATGAAAACGAGGATAAGCTCTGCCTGAAATTCAGGCTTTTGGCATAGGCCAGTACACTGAAGTCTTATTTATCTGGTATAATAACACGTAATTTTTCAAGATTTTGCATTTTCTGTTTGGTGAGATTTGGACCAACAATGAAAGGGTTAAGCTGACCCTCCATAGATAGTACACGACACTCATCGCTCGACACACAGAACAGCCGGCACGAGAAAAAAACTGAACACAATAACATATTAGAGAAGCACCTTTCATAAGCTCTATAGCTGTGCTATGTGCCCAGTGCCGAGAGTAATGTGCCGTCTTTGGAGGGTCAGCTTAACCCTATCACTGCCGGGTCCAATTCTTGGGGGGGGGGGGGGGGGATCCGCTTACGATAAAATTAATTCTCACCCACATGGTCATCTCGAAAGTCAGGTCTCAGTGTGTGTTAATTATGGGACTCTCTTTGTGTACTACACTCATCAGTGAAACTTCACATGCGAATTGTGAGACTGATCCTCTTTGGATAAATTTACGATATCCCGATCAGTTTTGTTTTCTATTGTCTTAATGCAAGTTTTAGGCAAAAATAATGCCCCGAAGACTCTGTGACGATGAGTGTCTTCGTGCGATAGCAATACTACTTGATACTGTGGACATAGGCAGCAGGACGTTCCGTGCGTGATTGGGTAAAAAGTTGGAATGGGGAGGCATGAAACCCCAAACGAAACTGCTACTACGCAACAGGAAGTGACAAGATGGTTGATTCGCAAAATGTGATCAGAAGACGTGTAACATGTTACCGTCAGATCGGCAATATGGCAATATGACCGACTTGCCCAAGAGTGGCTGTCCACAAAAAAGCACCAAAAAAAACCCATAACAAAACAAAACAAAAAACAGCAAAAACACCCGACGCCTTGAGAAAAAAATTGTTGCTACAGCAATAAAAAAATTGGTTCCAAAATGCACACAACTATCCCGAACAGTTTTTATTTTGCTAGCAACAATCATTGAAGTGAGCCTCCAGATGATTCTAGATCGGCTGAATGATACAGGTTTCAACGGTATGTCCCCAGACCTGTCACAAATTAAACGCCTATGGGTGGGCGGTCGACGGGTGCCTCTGTCGGGCGCTACGTATTTCTATTTCTTCTCTTTTAGCTTTACCTATCATCTTACTTTTTCCAGCACTCTCTCCAGTTCTCTCTTAACAAGTATAGACCCTGTATGCGCACACCTGTTTTGTATCCTATTTGCCCAATCTTGGACCTGCCTGTTTTTGCACTGTGGTACCTAACTACGGGGTCACTCGATATCTAGATGGACTGAGTACTTTTGTACACAAAGGGCTGTAGAATATCCTTGGTCTCCTTGACCATAAAAGTGCACTATGTGCAATATAATATAACATATAATGTTGTACTTTATGATATCTGGCAACAATGTTCTTACTATACGCCTTGCTTTACTTACATAAGGGATAATTAGGGCAGAGGAAGGCTGCTGCTAAGCCCAAACAAATCTGCCACTGCTGTGAATGTTTAGTTACCTACCCATTATATAAGCCCGATTTAATTACGTACCTGAGGTGAACATTTAGCACCGCGGGTGATAAGTTCACATTCACTCCTTCCCTGCTATCTACTGCAACCATCAGTAATAAATCCGCTTGGCTCGTAGACTTGTAGACTCTGCTAGGCACGTTCTTTAACTACCTTCGGTTGGTCGGTTGGTCGGTTGGTTGGTTGGTCGATGGGTTGGTCGTTTGGTTGGTTGGTCGGTCCGTTGGTCGTTTGGTTGGTCAGTTCGTTGGTAGATTGGTTGGTCGTTTGGTTGGTCGGTTGGTCGGTTGGTTGTTTGGTTAGTTGGTCGGTCGGTTGGTCGGTTGGTTGATTGTCTGTGTTTATGTGTGTGTGTGTATGTGTATGCATGTATGTCTGTGTGTGTTAATGTTTGTGTGTGTTTGATGGTGGAGGTAGGTATGTGCGGTTTGGGGGGGGGGGGGGAGGAGGGGGGAGAGAGAGAATCTGGCAGTTGATTCATATCTAATTCTCTCCCGTCTTGTGCTATAATATTGTGGCATCCATTAAACAACCAACCACGGGGATGACGGAGTGGCTTTTTACTAGTAAAACATTCGAATAAGCACTGCAACAGGTCCTCGATATGTTCCTTGTTTATTTTACATGCACTTTACGTCTTGTGTAACTATTTTCAGTTATCTAAATGTTTGTGCGTGAGTATTAGTGATACGTGTCTGCCTGTGTCATCAACTGCGTGTGTTTGTGTGATTCTATGTAGTTTTGTATTACGTGTATTGTTACTTTTTTTCATTTTATTACTTTTTGTTTTTGTAGGTTGTGTTATTATTTGAAAGATTTTGTGGGAGAGTAAGGGGGGGGGGGGTGGAGTGGCGAAGAACGAAAATATACAGGTAAATAAAGGGCACATTTTACTTTAATCTGCCAGTCTACTAACTTCTTCACAAATTGTTTCCAAAAGCAAAGAAACATTCTTTATATTTAATCCTTAAAACGTTAAATAAAAATATTTATGAACGTTTTTACAATGACAAATGATTTGCAAAATGGTTAAAAACAACGAGAAATATTTGTAAAAAGGTAAATACAATAATGAAAATAATAAACACACGTGATACATGCACGTGCAGCACGACGAACAAATCACAAAATCATGGCGAGGGCACAGCTATATTTAGACACACCCCTATAAACCAAAACAAACTCTTGAGTAGATTTTAAACCTTTCTGAACCATCAAAGTCAGCAGAGCTGGCTGGACACCTTTCTACTGTGTGCGATCACATTCCATAAAATATACGCCTATTACTCCTAACTAACTATAATCATTTTGCAATGACATATTTGCCAAACCCATGACGATTAAAACACAACCCTGCATTGGGGAACAGACTCCCGCAGTCCCAATTCCATTTCCATCAAAAATCCATAAAATTCCTCGGTGCTCAAAATTGCACTCACGCTCAACATTTCTTTTTTTTATCCACACCAAAACTTGTTTAGCATTAAATACAACTCAATAACTTGGCACCTCACGCTTCATTTTATCTGGCACACTTTTCCACCTCGTCGAGTGATAAGCATTCTACTTTCCCCTTTCGGTGCTCTAAATCAAGGAGGTAGACAAGGTGTCTGTTCGTGTCTAGTCTATTGATGCTACCTGCTGTCCCACCTTTCCACACGTTGAGCTTATTCTCCTTTTGTCTTCTGTGCAATCATATCAAAATCATTCGATTCCTCATTTTCTCTCTCCTCCTCCTCTTCCTCCCCCCCCCCCTCCTCCACCACTTCCATACCTCACCAACTGCGAATTCAAAGTATCACATTGTACGTAGTCTTGAAACGGCAAAATTACTCCCGCGTGTCTCGTATTCTTATTTTCTAAAAAAGCCAATAATGATGTTTCAAGTTGAGAGATACAACCTGTCCTCTAAATAAACATTGTTTGTCTTCATCTTTCCAAAGCAATAAATTGTCTGATTTGAAAGGGGGAAACAGGTGATCATCCTTTATTTTCTCCTTAACCATCACATATCATTGGTCTATTCTGTCTGTTCCGTCTATAACAGTGTTCTTTCATCAATACAAATAAACAACAAAAATTATGAGGTTAGAAAGGTAAGTTTCTCAATGCTTCGCTCTGTCGATGTTGTCATCTTGCACTTTCTGAAGAAATTCCGGCGTTCTGTTACTGTTGTCTGTTATATTGTCTTATTTTTTTTGTCTGTGATCCACGATTTGGATTGGGGATGTATTCTGTGCCAGAGCAACGTCCTGTTCAGAGGGTGGCAATCATTGTCACTTGTCCGCTTCATGCTACAAAAACCGGAATAATCTCCGGCTATGATTTGGGATCGTAGGCTGTAAAGGACTTTCTATGCCCGCCTGTGTCTCTGTTTTGGTTTGCACTCTTTCTCCTCGAAAGTTTTTACGTTTGTGTATTTTTTCCTTTTAAAACGTTGTCTTCTTTATTGGTTTAAATAAAACACCCAAACCATTCAGCAGTAAATAAAGTGTAAAAGAGAGGGGATCGCTAGGCCAGTGGTTATCAAAGGTGAAACAAAGGCAGTGATTAATAGGCCAGTATAGTAGGACAAATTTAAAACAAGCGGCGTTTCGACCAAAGGTCTTTGTCAAGACCTTTAGTAAATAAAGTGTTGCATATACCTCCCCTCCCTGCCCCTCCCACCCCCTCTTTACCTGTGGCTCCGGCCTCAAAGCACACATTATCACTTTCAGTAGTGGATCACATTCTCACCTTCTGTGGTCAATCTCATGGGTAATTACATCCACCTTGTTGGTTATATGGTGTGAGGCAACTGCCGGGCCCCAATCAAGAGTGTGTGTGAGAGAATGAAGGAGAAAGTGTGTGTGTGTGTGTATGTTTGTGTGTGTGTGTGTGTGTATATATTTGTGTGTGTGTGTGTGTGTTAAGGACTCTCTATGCCCGCCTATGTCTCTGTTTTGTTTTGCACATTCTCTCTCTTCCTTGAAAGTTTTTACATTAAAATTTGTGTATTTGTTTTTCTTTTAAAACATTTTCTTCTTTGAAAAATGTCTGCAAAATAATAATTAAAAAATCAGTATTAAACAAAGTGTTGCACATACCTCCCCTCTGCCCCCTCTCTCTTACTCTCAATTGATGTTAGGTTTTTTTCTGTTGTTGTTGTCTCTATTTACTCCAGGGCATATCCCAGGCGTGCCATTGTATAATGCATTAGTGGACGACTGGAAGGCGCATAAATAGGCGTCCACTGTCCACTGACCGCGCTGCTACGGCCATGACGTCACAAAGGCGCGGGGAAGATGACTATGAAGAGGCACATACCTACATCCAACGGGTCGGGGTGAGTACAGGGGCTCGCTGGATATTACAGTGAGATCAGTAAGGTGTGGAGTAGGCCATGGGAATCACAGGAAATGAGTCAAATTTGATATAGTAGTAGTTACGATTGGATCTTGGTCACCCCTATGCCACTGTTTACCCAATCATGGAATATTTTATTACAGGCTTGCACTGATTGAAAGCCGCCGACAAGTTTCGTGAATGGACACTCCTCACTCAACCAGATGTTCCACCGTCTGGGGGTGGTTTTTGCAACGTTTGCACGTCGGGGCGTCAGCTCGCCCCCATGTATGCAGCGTGGCCTGCGTTAGCTCGCATCTGGCACGGAGTCTGTTCGCCGTCACCCACACGGCTCTAGACTGGGAGTCGAAACCGGGCGGTTTCTCGCCGAGCGGTGTATGATAGTCCACTGCTCCCTTCGGGGCGGCGCTGTCCCACTCTCGGTTCCACGCCTCGAGTGGGTCGAGGTCGTTCTGGGGGGCCCTCTGAAAGGGTTTTCTCTTCTTTGATATAATATGCAATGCAGTGCAGAAATAAGAACAAAGCCAAAGGAAGCAGAAAAATGGAAATATCGAAAAAACAGAATATTGAACTGACTATGCGATTTACCTCATCGTTTGTATCTCCTCTTGTGTTTGTTTATTTACGCCCCGTTTCGCCAAGAGTAGACTTAATGGAAGTGTGTGTATGGATGTGTGTGTGTGTGTGTGTGTGTGTGTGTGTGTGTGTGTGTGTAAAGGGGCGCTGGTAGGACTTACAGTTTTCACAGCGAGTCGGCAGCAAAGACCAAGTAGATCTACCAGTTTGAGGTTCCTTTTGCAGGGGAGCGAATGGCTAAGTGCTTAGCTCACTGTATTGTGCTGTCGACCAGGTGATAGGTGCCGTAGCTGTGTCCCGGGTTTGATCCCTACTCTGGTCAATTCAATTTTAGGTTTTTCTTCTTCTTCTTCTTTTTATTATTATTATTATTATCATTATTAATATGATTATTATGATGATGATTATTATTATTATTATCATTGTTATCATCATCGTCATCATCATCATTACTACTACGACTACTATCATCATTGTTGTTATCATTTTTATCGTATTTGTTATTATCGTTTTATTGGTTTTTATTGTAATGCTGATATCTCCTCATTCTGCTTTCAACAGGCTGAGATTGAACAAGTCTTAGCACATGACATCAGAGAGCAGCCAGTACCTTATGGGGAACCAGACTTAGAAGCCTTCCCCGACAGTCTGGGCCGCCATGGAGAACATGAATGCTTCTTCTCGTCAGACGCACTTGGCAAGCAAAGCGGCGAGGAATTACCCGACGTTAACGGAACCACTGTTCTGCTTAGGGATGGCCAAACCGCACGTAGTGATGTGCATCGGGAGAGAATTGCGAGTAGCCAGGAGAAAGATGATGAATTTGAGAGGAGGAAAGCAGCTATTTGCTTTGGAATTGGAGATTTTCGGTCTAGCCGAGAGAACAGTCCAAGAGAAGTACTCTTCAGGCATGCGGTAGACGACAGGGATGCTGGTGAAGACGTTACCAGACATGGTGCTAGCAACGGGCATGGAGAGACAAGCCATAGATCATCAAAAACATCACAAAGGAGCATGGATAATTGTTTTGATCTGCCTACAGGTTTACATGAAGTAGGTCCCTCAACAAGAAATCGAGACGAAGAAGAACAAGAAGGCTATATGTATATGTACTCTCCAAGAAAAAATGACCATGGTGGACAAAAATGCAAAGACAATTTAGCGCTGTCCAAAAGTCGACACTCGGCTGAACTTGGCACAAACAACAAAACGACACAAGATCCCATCATAGACGAAATATTGCAAAGCGGTCGTGGTGACAGTCAATTGGGAAAACCCAAAACTCTAAAAAATAATGGGGGTGATTCATGGTCTGGTCGACTGTCCGGATTGGATGGAACTTACGAGGAGCATTCAGGACTGTCACACGACGAGGGTGCTGCGACAGGTAAAATGTGTACACGTTCTTCTGGTACCAATAAGAGTCCTGAAATATCAGAGGATGATAATATGAACAGACAAAAGAGGGTTTCCCTCCTATCTCAGATTTATGAGGACGTGAAAAAAGTAACACAATCAGTCAGCGAGGAGCATATCGTGGTTTCAATGCCACATAGTAATCATCCGCAGGTCGAAAATCATAATCCGGATAATCCCAATAATTATCAGCAAACACAGGATTGTCATCGTCGTCACCATCATCATAATAAAAGATACAGTAGATCAAAGCACAGCAGCAGCCGCGATGGTACCAATACTAGTCCCAGGAAAAACTCCGCAAAGAAAGTAAATCCACATAACCGTCCGTCTCCCCAGATGAAATCCCGGTCGGCCAGCCAGTCAAGTCAAGCCCACCAAGCGAGTCAGTCCCTGTCCCCACAAGAAGACATGTTGTCCTCTCCTAGTCGTGTCCTGCTGGACCCCAGCACCTCAACAGCTGTCTTCTACCACAACACCAACACACACACCAACTCCGATCACCACCACCGGTCTCGAGGCTTCAGCGACTCAGAAGCTGACTATATTCAAAAATTCCTCGACAATGACTACAGGTTGCTATCCGCAGGTGGCGATTCCAATTCCGTCTTTTTCGGGTCGGATTCTGGGTGTCCCGACCTTGCGGATATTGGGAAAATTCAGGACTTGGATTTATTGGAGACACACCCCAACCCCGCTCTCAGTCTTTACCAGCGTGTCGTTAAGCCAAAAGGGAGAAAATGGCGTCGGGGTTTCTCCTCATCAGCTGAAAACATTAATTTCATCATTCCACCCCCTCCAGAATTTCGATCAGACCAAGATGTCCATGAAATTTCAACGTCTTCAATTTCTCGCTCGACGTCATCATCCAGTTCTCGGTTCTCATTATCGGAAATAAATACCGCGTCCGTTACGGACTCGCAGAATTTTTCAGCCGCTGGAATTGCTCCCCCTTGTTTGTATGCTGACAGTTGCCCGGATGGTAGTGGATCTGGAGTATCAAATTCTCACGGAGTACCTCTAATGGATAAATATTCATCTGCATCCGACAATAAGGTAAGACTTTTCCCGTGACGAATCTTATTTCATATGCTTTATGTTACCTTTACTTTCTTGTAATTGTAATAAAGACATTTTGTATTTCTAAGGCTTAATGTACCTTCAAGACTTTAACAGTAACAAAGGATTTTCAAACATAGCCATAACACTTTTCAAAGCTATCTATTAGTGAAAACTATCAAAGATCGTCATCCTTTGTATCCCCCAGACTTTTTTTTTTTTTGTCTTTAAGGCCTTCTCATATTATGTACGTGTATTGTCCAATTTAGTTTTATGGCAAAATCGTTCTTGAGAGATTTGATATTGTGTGGTTTTAAGTTGAGATAGTTTTATTGCCTTCCGAACCGATCCTCAGTCAAGGCTGCATTGATATCTATCTTGAACCGATCCTCAGTCAAGGCTGCATTGATATCTATCTTGAACCGATCCTCAGTCAAGGCTGCATTGATATCTATCTTGAACCGATCCTCAGTCAAGGCTGCATTGATATCTATCTTGAGCGTCTTCACATACATTCGAAAAAAAGAGGCATACTGTAACAAAGGCGTTTTTCTTTTTCTTTTTTCCCTTCTCTCTCTCGCTCTCTCTCTCTCTCTCTTTCTCTTTCTCTGTGTGCTACGTGTGTGTATGTGTGTGTGTACATGTGTGTGAGTGTGTGTTTGTGTAGGTGTGTGTGTTTGTGTATGTGTGATTGAATGATTGCATAGCTGACTGAAATATTTTGGATTTAAATCGTACACAATAACAATTTCACAACTCCTCCTGAACCCAAACAGATGTCTGAATACTTGTATCAAATCATTCTCTATCTCTCTCTCTCTCTCTCTCTCCCTCTTTCTCTCTCTCTCTCTCCCTCTCTCTGCGTGTTTAGATCTCTCTCTCTCTCTCTCTTTCTCTCTCCATCTCTCTCTTCACAAGCTCTCTGTGTGTTTAGGCAATATAAATATCTCTCTGTCTCTCTGTCTTTCTCTCTCTCTCTCTCTTTCTTTCTCTCTCTCTCTTTCTCTCTCTCTATATATATATGACTCGTTGCAAAATAAGATCCTTCAAATCTGTCACCAAAGTTCCCGATTTTGCAATATGAATCACAGATGAACGATTAGATG
>JAUEKZ010188373.1:0-12593 GCA_031471865.1 Melibe leonina | reverse complement strand
TGCTGCAGATTAAAAACATGTCACAATGATGATGTCAAACGCCATTGAACTCTCACTGTTGGTCTGGTTTCCTTGTTGCCAGTCTAACGCCATTTTAAACACAATTTAGGTCATATCGAGGGTGGAGTTCTATAGACAAGTTAACATTCTTTCTACAAAGAGATGAATGGAGGGCTGATTCGAATATCTCACCTAGTCACAGTATACTGACAATTGACCAACCAGTCTTAGCACTGTTCCCAAAATAAATAATACGCATGTTACATGACATCTGCTAGAATACCATCTTTGGTCTGACACGGCCAGGATTCAACCACCTGACTAACCCATCCTGAGGCGGCCGTTATAACTATTTAGGGTCTCAACTTTTTGTATACATTTTTATTGTATTAAAAAAAAAGACACATATATATATTTCTATATATATTTCCCCCCACAGGATGTTATGCTGTCAGCTACCTCCACCCAGTCACCGCTGGCCCCGGTGTCGTCAGTCTTCACCATCCCATCGGTGTCGTTGCCCCATGTGTCCATGGCAAGCCACGGGCTGGGGCTGACGGACCAGCTCTTCATGTCCGTACCCTCTGTTGGAGACACAGCCACCACCCCCTCCACGAACGACGGCAAGCCCACCGGGGGAGATCTGGCTAGTAAGTTTAGAGTAGATACATAAGTAACTATAGACTGAATGGAGTAAAAAAGAGTAATGATGGGGTGGGTTAGTAAGTCAGGGTTATGAAAACATGTCCGTCGGGATGTCAAACGCAATAGGTCCATCTATACCAAGGCATTGAATAACAGGCTGTGTACCCAGCAGATTAGGACCCCACTCTCAGCAACTACGATACACAGATTGTGTGTGTCTGTTGTGAGTAAGATGTGAGTGTTTTGGGGAAACGGGTTCCTATTCCTGGGGTTTCATTGCCTGTTCTTGAACGCCTCTGTGTACTGTAGTCAGTTTCAACGGACACCAAAGCCCATTTTGAGGATTTTGACATATGAACTTATGATGTACTCTACTGCAAAATTAAAAAAAAAAGTTTGTGATTGTCTTCTTGCTCTCTCTTTCTCTTTCTCTCTCTCTCTCTCTCTCTCTCTCTCTCTCTCTCTCTCTCTCTCTCTCTCTCTCTCTAGTCTTTGTCATTTCTGTGGAGCATAGGCCATCAACCATCCTCCAATCTCTATCTGGAGTGTCTCTCCCAATTTCATTCCATGTGCTCTGCAATCTCTTGGCATCTGCCATAGCATCTGCTCTCTTCCATAGCATTCTTCGTCGACCTCTTTTCCTTTTACCCTGGGCTTGTCTTCCTATACTTGGAATGTCTTTTCATTGCCTGGTTTGAGCGCCTTATGTATACATTACATGATATGGTATTGTGATTGTTTGTTTTCTCCGCCAGGTGCTCTGTCTTCATTGAGCAGCCAGACACAACTGTTGGGCCAGCCACAGGTGGCGCCACAATTTTTCCTGGCCAGCCAGCCCTCTGCCTCGGCCTCCACGGGGGGTCAGTCATCCAGCGGTCAGTCTGTGCCGGTCCAGCAAATCCTCATACCAGTATCCACAGGTAGGTCTGGTGATTGGATAGACCCAATACCCAATACATTGCTCTATACCATTGATGCAAATTTTCCTCCAAAAGGAGGAATTACTCCTTTTTGATGACATTTTCTCCTCTTTGCCTCTTATTTTGGTTCTTTTGTTTTTCTTCTTAGTCTCTATAAATCTGGCTTTTTTCCTTCTTTTTGGTCTTTTGCGTTGGCATCACTGCACACTCTATTATTCTATACGTCTTGTATGGCAACAACTTCTCTCTCACTGGCTCCATAGCTCAAGTGGTAGAGCATTTCCTCGTATCTGGAAAGTTGGGGGTTTGAAGCCTGGTGGTGTCATACTTAAGATGTTTAAATTGACATTTTAGCAGCTGTCCCGTCAGGTGCTTGGTGTAATGGGAACATGGCTAAGACTGGTTGACTCGGTGTCAGTATGCTGTGACTGGGTGAGATATTGGAGTGAGCTATCCATTTATGTCCTATGAAGCAGCATGTTAAATTGTCCAGAGAGTTCTGCCTTTGATATGACCTAAATTGTGTCAAGAAAAGTATTAGCCAGGCAACAACCAATCAAACACCCTCTCCTGTAATGATACTGTAAAATTTGTCATTTGGTCATCTTTTATCTATCTCCAAGTATCTTTTATCTATCTACAAGTATCTTTTATCTATCGACAAGTATCTTTTATCTATCGACAAGTATCTTTTATCTATCTACAAGTATCTTTTATCTATCGACAAGTATCTTTTATCTATCGACAAGTATCTTTTATCTATCTACAAGTATCTTTTATTTATCGACAAGTATCTTTTATCTATCGACAAGTATCTTTTATCTATCTACAAGTATCTTTTATCTATCTCCAAGTGAAGCTGCTACGGTACTAGACTCATTTTAGACCAGTAATAACCAACCAAGGAACTAACCTCCATTAATCCATGTTTGCTCCCCAGGTAATGGCAGTCAGCAGTTTATCAGCATCCCAGTGTCCCTGGCGACAGGGGGCAACCAGCAGATCCAACTCATCACGACCAACAATGGGGGACACTTCCTGGCCACCAACCTGTCCAACCTGCAGGCACTTACCCAGTCTGGGGGTGAGTGCTGGCACATGCCGCTTCTTCTTTTTCTTCTTCTACTACTAATTACCTACCTACCTACCTACCACTACTACTACCTAGCTACCTACCCATCTACTACTGCTACTACTACTTGTAAAACTACTACTACTGGTACTTCTACTACTAGGGTGGAAAATAAAGCATAAAACCTGAAAGAAATTAATAGTGGATGCTTCATATCGCGCTGATATACAGAAATCATGCTCATCAGGTTCCACTCTTCTACCCTGCTGATGGATCAACACACAGAAAACATTTTTTTTTTCCCAAGCACTGTTAGAGTTTGTAACTTCCTCCAGGACAGAATGAGTGAAGCAGACTGCCGCATCTGATTAAAATAATAACGTAATTATGTCAATATTATATAATACTGTTTTTTTGCTTCGTCTTTTTCAGTATTACAATTAATGCTACTTTTTTGTTTATATTTCTGATGTTTTTCAGCCTCCAACCTGCAATCATTACGAGACTCTCACTCTTCACTGTCCCTGTCGTCATCATCATCATCGTCCAAGTCCAATCCCTCCCTGTCCCCACACGTAACAGCCCTGCCCCAGCTGATCACCACTGCCTCTGGAGGGCAACTACTGGCCGTCAGCTCACAGGTCAGTCCACGTTTTTGTGGGATTCATGATTATGATATGTGAAGGTCTGTGTGATTGATTGATTTATGTTCTCCTGCGAACCATTCAATTTTAATGAGAAGTTAACATAAAGGCAATATAAAATAGAGCAAAACAGTGGGCTGATGACATGTTTGCTTGCTTGCTGCACTTGATCCAAAGTTTCTCTCCCGGCCCTATGATTGGTTATCTGTGACTGCAGGGACGTATCACATCATGTCCCATAGGTCCATTTGTAACTAGCAAACATAGGGCTTGGCCCCAACACTGCATGATGCAGTATTCACCCTTTTACAGGGAGCTCTGATTCTAACCCAACTGAAAGATCCAAAATCTTGAACTGTACGTGTTATTATACCAGATAAATAAAATTTCAGATTATTACCAGAATTATTGTCATTATTATTATGTTTTGTTCCCAATATTGTTATCATTATTAAAAAAAATAAATATAATTACCATTGACACATGGCTGTTCCCTCTGACTGTCCTGCAGATATTAGCCTCCCTACCCATCTCCCAGACATCGTCATCCTCATCGTCAGGTTCGAACCACCACCACCACTCTTCCCACAGCCTCAGTCACAGCCCCTCGGCCGCCACGGTGCAGCAAGTCCTACAGCAAACTCTCTCCCAGGCCGTCTCCAATGCAAATGCTGCCAAACTCACCCAACATTCTCACCTCTCATCTACCACCAACGGTCTTCCACCCAACGTCTCGCAACTCTTACCACGTACGTCATAATTTTTTTCATTGTAAATCATCTCTTTGTCTTGTTTTTCTAGAGATGTTTTTTCCCCCTTGTATTACATATCTCTGTGAAACAGCTAGGGCAGTGTCAAAGTTTGTCTGCTCTTTTAACTAACCTATCATCTTACTTAACCCTGGGCACTGATACGACCTTTGTTGTTGAAAGCATCCTGACAGTAATACTCGGTTCTGCCGAGTCCGTCAGTTAATTGGAAGAAGAAGAAGAAAATTCTCAACGAACAAAAAAATCAGTAGCCTAATTGGAATGAAATTGTTCAATTTATTTAATTGGTGTCTATTCTATCCTTACATACTGTGCTTTGTTGAAATGGAAATTCATAGGAATTAACTGACTCAACCCCAGTTTCTTATTATTAATGGTTTGCAGCCTCTCCCTAGACGAAGCACAACAAGTACAATCAACTATTGTCTGATGGTTTGGAATTTCAAACAAGTACAAACTAGTCTGTTTATTTTGAGTATGTTGAGTATGAAAGCTGTAAATGAAAAAAAGTTTCTTTTAGCGTTACTTTAATTCATCCATAAGACTGTTATTATACTTCTTTATCATTCATTTTGATTTGGAATGTCTGTTTACATTGTCCACCATTCCAGATACGGTGGGGAATTCCACAGAGAGTACAACAGTGGATGGTATCAACTTAGACGAAATCAAAGAATTTGCCCGCCAGTTCAAGATTCGCCGCCTGTCCTTGGGTCTGACCCAGACTCAGGTGGGCCAGGCTCTCAGTGCCACGGAGGGTCCTGCCTACAGTCAGTCCGCCATATGCAGGTTTGAAAAGTTGGACATAACCCCTAAGAGTGCCCAGAAGATCAAACCCGTGCTGGAACGCTGGATGGCGGAGGCTGAGGAGAGGTATAAGAATGGAGTGCAGAATCTCACCGATTTCATCGGCAGCGAGCCCAGCAAGAAGAGGAAACGGAGGACGTCCTTCACACCCCAGGCACTTGAACTACTCAACCAGTATTTTGAGAGAAATACGCATCCCACTGGTAAGTTGAAACTGTGTATTTTATTTAAAAGTTCTTTTCTTTTTCTCTCGCCTTTTTTTAATAAATGAGTTTGGGCAGTGGGAGGGAGGGGAAGATATTTTGTGTACTGGTACCATAGCTCAATAAACGAGTAATGCACAGAACTGACTAGAATCTCAAGCACTGGTTGTGTCTTCAGAGACCTCAGAATAGGCACTTTAGTCGCGACAGGCAATCAACTTTATAGGAAGAGAGCAAAGACTGGTTGGTCCGTTGTCAGGTGACAGAACTGTAGCTTGGTGGGATAAGTGATTGAACCCTCAGTTTATCTCTGTTTAATAGAAAGTTGACTTTTCAAGAGGGAGCTCCGCCTTTGATATAACTAAATTATATTAAAAAATGAAAGCAGGAAAGCAGTCAAGGAAGTTTGTCCTGATTCAGTTTCACTATCGAAGAAAGTTTTGATGAGTTTTATTTGCATTTTTACTGATTTGTGCCAGCGGGAGGGTAATGTATTTTATACTTGATTAAAGTAGCAGGTATCTAATGCCGCCTCACTCATTTATCTGCCGTAAGTCAAATCTTTTGGGAGGAATTAAATTTCACTTGAATGATTTGGTCGGCGGGGAGACTCCGCTAGAATATACCTGTCAATAATGAATAATCATTCATTGGTTGCTGTATTAATGAAAAAAGTAGCTTCCGGTTTGAGGACGATAAAAAAAAAAACCCAGCTTCCGCCAAACTTTTCATGAACCAAAATAAAAGGTAGTACAAATGCCCCAACTGTCAGCATATTATTGATGCTACTCAAGGTCAAAGTTCATGCACCAAGGGGTGGAGCATCCATCGTCAGTGAGTTCAGTAAACTGATATTTGCCAGTTTAATGGAATTTGATTTGTCTGGTATAAAAACAGGCAAATCATGAAGATCTTGATACATTAAGCATTGAAAGGGTTATTAATATTTTGTTTCCTGTCTGAAAGCTGGTTGTGTCAATTTAGTTTATGGTCAATGGGTTTGTTTCATTCTTTGTTTTATTCTTTTTTTCATCTACCAGGAACAGAGATGACAGAGTTGTCAGAGAGGCTCAATTACGACCGTGAGGTGATCAGGGTATGGTTTTGTAACAAAAGGCAAGCTTTGAAAAACACCATCAAGAAATTGAAGCAAGACAGCCAATGACAGGTCCTCAGTTGGAATTAGTCTATGGCTTTGATTGTAAATTGGTTGTATTATTATTATTATTATTATTTTTTTTTAATGTTTCAATGAATGATCCACATCATTATAACAAAATCATCTTTTGATTTATCATCACAATACCTGGTGCAAGTTGTATAATTAATAAATTGATGATAATTATCTTGTTCTTCTGATGTCATTTTACCTCCCACCCCCTCCCCTCTCCCTTTCCCCATAGTAGACACAATCATCGCCTGCCGGGACTCTGCAATGTGCAATAATGATAAAATAATAATACATTACTCAGGGTGATTAAAGACACATAAGACGATGAGTGTGGCTGTATTGTATGTATGTATATATATTATATTGTACTATATTATGTTATATAATCCATTCATGTACTACGTATGTATGCACTGACATATGCATGTAGGAAGGTATGTATGTAAGTATGCTTATAAGTACAAACATACGTCTCTACGCAGGTTTATAAATCGTATGAAAAGTTATTGGCTGCTCATAGCGCTGCCGAAGACCAGTGTACATTTTTAGACATTTTTCATTTGTGAGAGTTGATGCGATCGGTATAGTTAAATTTACATTCAAATTTTCTAGCCCAACATACGTCTATACTGGCTATCAACATTACCTGTAGTATGAATCATAACAGTAATACGTACCAGGCATACATGATTTCTTAATACGAGTGGAGTGCAATCACTGTTAGTTTTCCGCTGTGTAGATTGATTGTTTTACATGTCCCCTTGCCTCCCGAGTGAGGCATAACAAAAAAATGTTACACAATGTTACATGAATCTCCGCAATGCTAAACCATTCTCATTATTTGATTTTTAACATTTAAGACAACCATATCATGAGAAGGTATTCCTTTATTCATAGGCTAGTGATTTGGGAAATTAATGTTAATCTCTAATGCTAATCTATAGTGTCCGCTGTGGGTTTTAGTTGTCACTTAAGCTAGTGATTCGCAGGTTAGAGGCTTCAATTGTGGTTCGTTGACACTATTAAAAAAAACTGGCTATGTTACACTCATGAAGGGCTAATAAGTTATGTTTTGGTCACAAGTAAAAAAAATGTTCTATTGAAATGTTTCAAGTTTTTCCGCAATGATTATTAATAACATTACAAATACATACACACTAAGCGATGATATCCAAAGAACAAAAACGTTTTGTGGGAAGATCATTTTTTTACATGGTCACCCCTAGCTGGGTGTAATACACTAATGGCAAAATATGAAATAAATTTTTTTTTTTTTAAACACAGCTGGGTGTAAACATTTTAAAATGCACAACAGCAATAGATCACGAGCAGGGTTAAATACATACAGCCAGACAGGGTTTTTATATTTTTTTTTAAATCACTGTGCGTAACATAGTGAGAATTAGATATGAAATATGCTGTTTGGAATAAGGTTATAATGGAGCCTTTAGCCTGCTAACCACGTATTTAGCTTAGGAAAATCTTGAGTGGATGTTTAGGGTGAGGGGAAAATCCAAGATCTGCTGAGATGTATTCTTGCTGCTGTCCACGGTCAGGAGTAAAGGCTGTGGGTGAATGGATAGGTGTATGAATGAACATATTTATGCATGTAATTATGTATGTATGTATGTATGTATGTATGTATGTATGTATGTATGTATGTATGTATGTCTGAATTTATGCATATTATTATTACTATTATTTTTGATAATCGCTGTGTACATGTATCATGTACTGTATTTACATACTCCATTCTAGATGTTCCATGCTTTACTACAACATACCCTCTACGTATTATGTTCGAGTGGAAGGCTGATGTATGCCAAAAAGAATATGATTTTATTTTCTAAGTAAGCAGTAATGGTACCTGCTATATATTTTTTGTTCTCTTCTCAGTTCTTTTTTCGTTGATTGAGGAAAAGAAAATGGACGTGTATTGCATATTCACGGTCCATGAATTGTCTTTTCTCTCCTTTGTGTTAAAAGGATCATCTTGCCAGTGATTAAAGATTTTACAACTATTACCTTATGCAGATTGTTAATGGAAATTTTATATTTCTTTTAGCGTCCTTCAACGTTTGTAAGTTTAAGCTTTTGGTTTTAATTTTTTCCGCAATGATTATTAATAACATTATAAATACATACACACTAAGCGATGATATCCAAAGAACAAAAACGTTGTTTTGTAGGAAGATCATTTTTTTTACATGATCACCCCTAGCTGGGTGTAATACACTCGTAGCAAAATATGAAATAAAAAACAAACAACCATTAATATTAATATTGGATGTCAAGATTAAGAGGATATCGTAATATAAAGCAGCTTTTTTTTTTTTCATGTTTTGCTGAAAGATATTTTGACAAATCATCTTTGATACGGAAGATGATCTTTCTCTGTTTACAGAAGTAGAAGATATTTTAATTAGGATGAAGTTTTCCTAGCAAGATGGTGACAGTCCGGCTGATATAGACTTAAAAGATAGGTTGTCATGGTTTTATGTCTCATCTTGCATGAAGTTCTATTTTCCAAAGAAAATCAAACACTATTCTTTAAAATAGTTTTATTTTTTTCATTTTGAATTCCATCTTGAACTTTTATGTAGTTGAAAAAGGCCAAGTTTTCACAGCTGTCCATTCAGCTTTCGGTGGGTAGTCAGGTTGCGTCTTCTCTCCTTAAAAGTGAAATGATTTGAGGAAAGTGTTGTTTAGAATTATTGTATACAAATCATTTGCTTATTCACAGTTCATAGGACTTGTGTTTAGTACTTCTCATGACATGCGAATTGTGAGTCTGACAGGGTGTGTTATTTTATCGTTTGTGTAATATCTGCCACTAGTGTTTGTATTGTATTGCAAGCATAGCTTTCAAAAATATAAGTTTGATCCCCATATACATAGAAAGAAATATGACAAGCCTATCATCTTACTTAGCCCTGGGTGCTTATATGACCATAGCAGTTGCAAGTGCCCTAAAACTCTCAACAAGCAAACAAATCAAACAACAAAAAAGACATCAAAATCAAGATTTGCATGTTCTTATACCAGATAAATCTGATTATAGTGAATTGACATATGCCTAAAAGGCTGAATTTCACTGAATACAGTGTAGTCACCTTTAAGTGAGTGTAGCAGCCTTGTCCTATCTAAAATAATATGCGACTCTATGGATGAAAACGCATACCCTGCATTTATTTATAGAATTCTATTTATAGGGAAAAGTTAAATTTAGTCACCCAGTCACTTGTGCATTTTAGTTTTAGCAGTAGCAGACCATGCTTTAAAGCAACTTGAAGTCATCATTTATCAGTGTCCTGTGAGGCTTTTATATTTATGTGCAAACTTCCTAAGGGATTTTTCTTTCTTTGCCAAATACTTAATAAATATTCATTTATCATTCAATGGAAACATAAAGCGGGTTGTCTGTGTATCTTATCTTGACCAGTGATGAAGAGATGTCGAGAAGTTCTTATGGGTTTGTATTTTATATTTGTGTGTAAGCGAAGGCAAGTTGTATATATACAGTATACATCCTATATAATATATATATATCATTTCATCAATGAAGAGTCTGTGAATGTGTAAATATACAATTTAACTATTTATTGAATACACATTTTTTTTAAAAACATTTTTAATTTTATTGATTTTCTTTTATATGACTCAGACCCTTCAGTTTCACAGCAAGTTTATCTCCACTGTTTGATACTTTCTTGGTTTTTCTCCCTTTGTTTTTGTTTTTGTTTTTAATGAGAAAGAAATCTCACAATATTATCACCTACAATAAATTTTATGAGAGAAGTTTAATTGCATTTTGCCTCTTAAGAGGAGCAGGTACATTGACAAGTCTAGTCCTAGCCACTCTTGGGTTTTACATTGATTTTATTTTTAGTTTTACACTTTCTCTATCTGTCAACTGTCTCATACAAAGTATTTCTTGGAAAGCCCTGTATTGTTTATTTCAGATACACTTGGTTAATATGATCAAGTCATTGTTGAGCAATCTACTCTATGAATACAAATGAGAGGAATCTATATAGTTGTAAAACTTTAATTGAGAGAAATAATTTCCTTTTTTATCATTTATCTTCTTTATTTTGCTTTTATGCTTGATCAAAATGCCAGAAACCAATGAAAAGGGTAGCGCATTGTTTAATGATGCATGTGCAACATAATGATGATTAGTAAGTGTCCTTTAAGTCTGTGCAATTTTTGTTTACTATTTACCCTTTGATGTAATCATTAAAAAAGATAATTTTGTAATAAATTTTGAGATTGATATCATTCTGGATTTACACTTACAAGTAATTTGTGATAATTAATTACAACATACTGGATTTTTTCATTTAGAGCTTTCTGTCATGAAAGTTGTGAAAAAAAACTATTTAGGGCTTGTTATTTAAAACTAAGACTTTCACTTTCAGTAACAGTAACAGAAAGATCAAATTCTATCTATAGTCTTTTTATGAGCACAACTAAAAACTGAGCAAATGAAAGGAGCCTAAAACTCAAACTCTGAAAAAAACCAAAAAGAAAAGTCAACCTTTTCCTTACATTGTAACTGTGGTTGTCACTGTCTACCAGCTCTGTCTGCCTCATGCGTAATTGTGAATCTGGAACCTTGATTTCATTCATTATAATATTTCTTTCTTTATGATTTTGTCATGAGTATATATTAATACACCTTTGATAAGTAGTAATGTTAAATGCATGTAAGATTGGTTAGGTTTTATAAGTAAGTGATTGGTTACTTTTAATGACAGAATATTTGACATGGTTATTTATTGAACAAAGTGAAGAGGAATACATGAATAATTTATTTAGTTAGAGTTACATTTAAAACATGAAAGACAAAAATCCATGTGTTTTTAAAAAATAAACTCTGGATTTGTCATGTATTTAACTGTAAGTGTAAGCATGTGTTTGCTTTGAGAAACTTGTCTATGAATGGAGACCCATTTGTGAGCTCAAAGTCTAACATGAATCCTCTTATCTTGGCTAAGGAAAGAAATTTCTGTCTTGATTTTACAGACGACATTTACTGCATCATACTCAGTACAATGTTTTAGTTTTGGAAGATGCATCATGACAAATGCTGCACTCCTATTTTGTCTTTAGATTTAGATAGTAAAAAATACACTTTTTCCTCTTCTTGGAATAAATGACTAGACTTACCCTTAAAGGTCTTTAAAGAATGCTGATACTGCAGACTTTTGTAGATTTCAGGAGTAAATTTGCTTTGTTACTATTGTCAAGACTACACATGGACAGGATAATTTTGCTCCATGAGCACTTTTGTTTAAACAAGAGTCAAGTCAATATTCTCTTTTTTTCCATGGGACCATTGTACAAAGGAAACAAATATAAAAGTAATGATAAATGATATCCATCATAATGTAATGAGAAGAAAGTAGAATTAGATTAATTGATATTGATATTACATCTCTGCCAGAACAATAACTCTAGTCACACTAACAAAGTCACACACTACGTATGAATATGAAAAAAAATCGCTGTCTTTGGATGAATGGGATACTAAATGCTTTGTCCCCTGAGTAAGATATGTACATAGGATGATGGGCAGTGATGTTAAGAATAAGAAACAAAACTGAAAATAGGGTGTAAAAAAGTCATACGAATTGGAGAAGGATTTGAGCCCATGGCAGATGATAGTCAACAATGGGTGCTGTGGCAAGTTAAGCGTTTGAATCCTCTTCCTGCCACCTTTTTTCTACCCTAGTTTCGTGCTTTGTTTTTTACTAGCACTGTCCATTATTCCACTATCTTGCTTATTTTCAGTTTCTTGCTCCACTCCTTTACCACCGTTCCAGTCCCAGACCTGAGTGAGTGCTGACACAGTACTAAGTCACATTGAATTGTCCAAGACCAATGATTGACATGCTTCCATTTCAGTTCATTTCAGCATCAGAAAACCTCATCCATTGTATCAAGATTCAGAAATAAAGATCAGAAATTTTAAAGTACATGAGATTGTGTTTTTTCTTTCTTTTTCATTTCTTTTAGTTATTGTGTTATGTAGTAAATAATTGTAATGCACATATGAGGAAGCCTTATCACTGAATTTTAATGAAGAGCAAAGGAGAAGAAAATGTGTTGGTGGGCGTTACTTCTGTTTCTTATCTTTTGGTTATCTATCATCTTATTTTCCAGCACTCCCTCAGCAAGCATACCACAGCTGTTCTTTATCTGACGACATCTATTAGCTCAGTCTTGTTCTTGCTTGTTGTCCCAACAGATTTATGGTCATCCCCCATGATTAACTCAACGGTACCCAACTACAGGGTCACTTGCTATCTAGAAGGACTGAGTACTTTTGTACACAAAGGGCAGTAGAATATCCTGG
>JAUEKZ010188372.1:0-15218 GCA_031471865.1 Melibe leonina | reverse complement strand
TTTGCGATCGTTTCCATCCCCCCCCCCCCCCCCCCCCACACACACTTATTCTGAGAAAGTTTCCCTTTCGATATGTCTAAGCCACCCAGAATTGCCTTCTGTTGAATGTTTATGGGTATTTGAGTTCACAATAAGAACCTCAGCCTATTTTTGATGACGCATAAACAAATAAATGGTACACACTTGGATAATCACGTGAAATTTTCACTCGTTTGAAAATGTATTAAAACACGTTAATTTTATATTGGTTGCACTTAACTGCTTTCTATTTCTAAAGTTTTTGTTAACCAGACATGGACAACATCCGAGATCCCATAACGTCTTTCCACCATCTGAAACTCCTCACCTAACAGTGCGCGCCACCTCCACTCTCATCTAGCGTAAAAATAAGTGGTAAGAACCATTCATTATTAAAGACACAAGCAGAAATATATATTTCGATTGGTTTGTTCTGTCAAATTGGTGAAAATGGCAATGTGAAAAACGAAAGACGACAGAAGTATACCATGAGGTTAACTATTGTCCGCGCAGAGTAAGGTATTTGACAATATTTTGCTCACTCCGACTCGAAATGTTTCGATTGTGGTGTCTCAGTACATCGAGAATGCTGCAACAATTAAATTCTACTCCATGTCCCAGGAGTGCCGGAAAGCCTGATTTGCGCTTTTTATTTGAAGATCAATCTAATCAAGTGTATACAATTTGACACTTGTTGGTAGAATACAGGCTCTCTTTAATGCGGCAGGACTGCGCCACTCTATAAAACGTTATGTACAACAAATAACCAAGACAAAAGGAAATCGGTAGTGTCAGGAGCAACAAAGGCTTAGACAAAAACGGATTGAAATTGGTCGAAGTGTGGATTCGAAACCGAGGCTGCCTCAGCATTACCATCTGGCCACTCACTGAAATAGCGTATCTCCCTATGCAATCCACTACCCTTGTTTTACTGTGTAATCGTCAGTGTTCATAGCACAGTTCATCCATCACACAATTAATGACAATAATTATATTTTGCAATATGCGTGTATTGAAATCTAAAAAAGAGATAGCTTTCACATCCATTTCACCGGTCCCTGAATAGTCACAGTCCACATTCCAATTCCCCCAACCTGTCAAAGCCCACTAAAGGGAGTAGAAGAAGAAGATGCTGATGTTGTAGTGATAGTGGTAGCAGCAGTGGTAGTAGTAGTAGTTGGAGTAGTAGTAGAAATAGTAGTCGTAGTAGTCGTAGTAGTAGTAGAAATAGTAGACGTAGTAGTAGTAGTGTCGTTGCGGTAAGTAGTTGTCGTCGTCGTCGTAGTAGTAGTAGTAGTCGTCGTAGTAATGAAAGTAGTTGTGGTAGAAGAATCAGGAGGAGGGCAGAGGGGAGGAAGCAGAAAAGGAGGAGGGGGAGAACATGAGGCAATAAAAAATAAATAAGGAGAAGGACGTGCACTGCCAAAACTTAAAAGTTATGACAACATTGAGGAAGTCAGAGGTCATACGCAGTTTTGTTTCTTCTTGGGTTTTGTTTCTTTGGTCTTTATCTCATAGCCCAGCAACTACAGTAGGAATAATCAAATATCTTTAGCCTTATAAAATAATAGATTTAAAAAATAAGAAATCTGGGGAAAAAAATGATCTGTAACTTTTAAAAAGAAAAAGCGCTTTGAAACTAACTGTCTATCAGAATCTTGAATTGAATTAATAAGACGAGTCAAATATCACTATAACAAAACAAAAAAGAGGCAACCATTCAAAATTTTGTTTTAAATGTTAAAGAGGATGTGGGTTTTCTGTAAGTTTTACTTCAACATTCATCTTGACCCAAGCAGCGATAGAGACACTATCTCCTAAACTTGTGTCTCTCTTTATTTCTCTTTTAAGTGTTTTTTCTTAAAATCTTACGCATGCTTTACGCCAAAACCCTTTGAATGTTTGCTGTGGTTTCATCATCTATTCATCATGACTGAACTCAAAGCTTTGTTGACGAAGAGCGAAGCACACCACGCCTCGCCACTCGTCCATGTCTTTGAATTATAGATTCATGACCCTTCACCAAAGAACAAAAAGCGTCTTCAATAAAAGGCCAAAGATGAAGCCAGCCTCAAGTGTCCGTGGTATTGTGAGGAAAAATTATCGAGTCTTAGCCCTGCCTCGCAAGAAGCATTGAAGCAACAAGGGTTTATTGAGTTTGCCTGAGAAAATATGTTACAAAATTCTAAAAATTGACATGATAATGAATATCGATGTTTTTTCTATGAAATCGTCAAATCATTGAATTTTAATTAAAAAAAATGTGTTTAATTTTTATTCCTTTTCATTCACATAAAAACAAAGGTGAAATAAAAGCTTTTCTATGACCCATTTGTCAATCGTGTGAAACTTCCGTTCGGGTTACTGGGTCCAACCTATTTATCAGCATCTTCATCAGAATCACCAGTGACCCATACAGCATTGAAACATTGTCACATTAAACACACTCAAAGCATGCACCTAGCGGAAGTAAAATTTGCAGGTCATCCCAAAGGTTAACGTCCCAAACAGATATTTAGGTTTCAGGTCAAGCCGAAAAGTTGAAATAGCATCAAAACCTTTTTTAAGCAATTTAAACCCCTTTCCTGGATTTGAGCATTCCAGATGGTGGTTGAGTTTAGGTTGAACGTTCAATATTTTTCTAATGGTTTGAGTTGATTGTTACGAGTTGGAATAGAATCCAGTTAGGAGTTTAGATTGGTGTTGCGGATGGATAACAAGGGTATAAAGTAGTAAGTGGGCTGAGTTTTGTAGACTTTGGTGCGGATGTTGGTTGTTGGCTCGTAGCCGTCTAATATAAGATGAGCCTGTGGTAGTCTAGAGTAATGAAGAGAACGGCTAAAGTAACAGGCATGAGAGAGACAAAGACAAAATGACGGCAACATTTCAGGCTGAGGCCTTCCCTCAGGACAGACACAACAAATAAAATAACGAAAATGTTAATTAGCGGTCAATATGGGGTTGTAGACATGGGGCTGAGGTTGGGGTAAAGATTGTCCAGGAGATTTGGGTTCTGGAGATTGTGTTAATGGTCGGCGCTGGCTCGGAGGACAAGTCAAAACTGGGGTCATAGGTCAGGGATGAGGTTATGGCGAAAATATGATAAAGCATCGCGATTTTAGGAACGACGACAACCAAGCAATTTTTTTAAAACCAAGAACACACACATAAGACGGATAATAAACAAATTATTAGGACATCCTATGAGCGCATTTTATGGTTTGACGGAGGAATGGTGGTCTTTATACATATTCGTCCAGAAACCCAGATCCTTTATGTTTTCGCCTTCAGGTGTGATGGGATTGGGCAGGACTGTGTAATAATAACATTAGCGTAATCCCACGAGCTGCTTACTTTCGAGCACCAGGTAGGTAGAAGTGTCAATTACAATCTCCAGGCTTGTCCTACGAGCGACACAGCTAAATAAATAGGTAGAGAGTCAGCCTCGAAACCGGCAGGTCTTGGGTTCGGACCTACAACATTAAATCGGCACTTTAACAGCTATACTGCCAAACGCTCCGCTGCCGGCAATATGGAAACGGTGCTAAGATTGTTAGCCAAATGTCAGTATAATGTGACTGAGAAAGATTTTCGATTCAGCCCTCTGTTCGCTCTACGCATACTGATGAAGCTTCGTTCAGCTAGGCCTCCCCCTGCCTCAACTCACTAATGAAAGACATCATTACATGCCTTCACGGACTGGAAGTCGCCTTCGAGCTTCGTAACCGGGTATTCCTTTACCAGATGATCTACCGTTATTATATACGAATCCACATTTGAATTGACTAATCACAAGGCGTTAAACAGACTACAATCAGCCAACCAACCAGCCAAGACTACTCAGTGCTCCGGCATCCCACATCCGGTAGCTCGGATGCTTCCTACTGTCACGTCACCCTGTTTGCCCGATGTCATTAAATGTAGCATTGGAATTGGCAAAAAAATCATGTTTATGGCCTGCCTATCAAAATGATTTTAAAAGTCATAAATTCATATCAATATTAGCATTGTTCTTAAAAACCAGATTCTGATTTTTTTAGCCGGAAGAAGAATCTTAATTCAAATTCATCGTGACATTGTTTTCATATTAAAGGGAAAGTAGATAATGTATTGATAAGGAAAGATTAGGCTTGAGAATAGCCAGTCTCATCTAAAATGCGTAACGGACTGAGAGAAGCTACGACAATAAGTTGGTTGGCAGCGCAGCTGTTGTTTTACGCAAAAACGCCAAATCTTGTTTTGCTATTGCAGGCAAAAACTAGTTTGAATTATGTTTTCAGGATGGTTAAGATAATTCATTGGATTAGTCCGCGGTTCGACTGTCAGTCTTCCAAACGTAAAAAAGTGAGCTCTGGGGCCGGTTCTAAATTTAGCTTAATTTAGGCTCCCTTAGAATATTTTGACTACTCAAAAAATTAAAAACAATTCACTCCGTATCGAAATCGTGACAAATTTTGAACTTAATCTCGGACTAAGCTTTGGTCTCGCGTCATGAAACCGGCCCCGGGGCTTAATCCACTTCCATAGCATAAAGCGGACAAATGACAATGATTTTCGCCCTCTGATTTATTACAGATTTGTTTCTACATGTTACAAGACTTAATAGTCTCGCATATTGGTCGACCCTAGGAAAACAGAAAACTGAAAGTTGCTAATTTTTCTGTTTTCCAACGTGTGGTTTGAGACTTTAGCGTCCATGATGTGGAAGACAAAATCATTCAGGCCCGACCGTTTTCAACTCATCATAAACAACTTTCCATTCCACTTCCAACCCCCTTCTCTCTCTCTCCCTCTCTCTCTCTCTCTCTCTCTCTCTCTCTCTTTCTCTCTCTCTCTCTCTCTCTTTCTCTCTCTCTCTCTCTCCCTCTCTCTCTCTCTCTCTCTCTCTCTCACTCGCTCTCTCCATATATATTTAAAGAAGATATTTCTCTCTCACCCTTCTCTGTTTCTTCCTATCTCTCCATCACTCTCTCTTTCTTAAACACACGAACACACACACACAAACATAAATACACACACTCTTATACATACATACACAGTAGTCGTCTAAACACATAATAATACTACAAATCTGACTTTTTCCAGTTATCGAACAGAAAACATATGGATGTATCCTTTAAAATATTTTTACCATTAGAAAACCGACACATTTTGATGAAAGATCCGAGGACGTCTATGGGTTATGGAGGAGCTTGGTAAGCGATGAAATTCTGTCGGTTGCAATTTAGTTTCAATTTAGAAATTAGGTGAAATAATATTAATACATTTTCGGAGAATTGCTGAAACTGGGCTTTTTGTGCATCAAGGTTTGTGTCAGAACCAAATAGACTAACTCCCCTATTATTAGCTCTATGGCTAGAACTTTTTTTGTTTTGGTTGTCTATCACACAGTTAGATATGTCTCGAATCGATACAAAAACCACCTGGGGATATCAAGTTACTATTTTCGTTGCATGCGTCATATAGCGTTGAAAAACAATGTACCGACAATATGGCGGACCCAGAGAGGACCTCGAATCGAGAATTCTACATGTCAGAAATTCCCGGTTGACGTGATTGAAATTCATGGAATAAGCTTGTAGTATATGTGTGATCGTAATAGAAATCTATAATATCAATATAATTCTATTCATGCGAACATCAGAATTGATTTGTTTTATCAGAATTGATTTGTTTTATCAGAATTGATTGGGTAAGACTGGAAGCTAAAAATCTATATTCCCTAGCAACGGGGTGTATGGCTCTGTGCGCATACAACTAGAACACGTTTTTAAACAACACTGTTTACATTTAAACATGTCCCCTCAAACCTACCGCATAGTGAGGGCTAGTTTTAGACTCGAGCAATTATTCACACAACACCCACATTCTAATTCAACCAGAACTCCTTGAATACGACCTCAGGGGAAACACAAGGTGGCTTAGTCGAATATAAAAGAAAAATCATCAGGCAAGCAGAAAGATGAAAGTTTTGAGGAACCGCAGAAAACTGGATAGTTACAGTTTCCCAATTTAACTCGGAGTTATACAAGATCGCAAAATGTGTTTTTTGCGTAACATGTTAAAAACACCAAAGCTACAAAGTCTAAAGTCTAAAGGGACATCTCCGAAGCAAAATGGCATTTTCAAAAGGGGAAGCAGATTCAAAGACGGAGAATAACAGACATACGTAGTCTCCTGGTTGTTGGCTGCTGAGCACTGCGTACCTGTAGAAACAAGGCCAAACCATGCTTGTAGAGAGTAGATACTGAACTAATGAAACTGCAACAGACAGATGTTGCTTGTTCAACACCCTTTTTAACCCTTTCACATATTAACTGAAATATGCAAAATCTTTGACAGTCATATGTCGGTTTTTTTAATATATCAGATTTAAGTAAACGGACAAATACCAAAAGCTTGAATTTTAGGCTTTTGGCATGTGTCAGTTCCCTGAAATTTGATTTATCTGGCATAAGAACTATGATCTCTAGGAAATTGGATAAGAAATAACCTTAGCATTGAAAGGGTTAACATAACGTATGGCATATCAAAGGGAATTCTCTCCAGACATGTTAACGTGTTTCCATAAAGAAATATCTCACCCAGTCACCCAGTATATTGATACCGGGCGGACAACTGCTAGAATGCTTATTGTTAACCCTTTCACTGCTAACGAAACCACAATCTTCAAGATTTACCTGTTCATCTATCAGATAAATCAGATTTCAGTGGACTGACATATGCCAAAAGCCTGAAGTTTCAGGCTTTTGACATATTATGTCAGTTCACTGAAATCTGATCTTTCTGGTATAAGAACACGTACATTTTCAAGATTTTCAGTTGGGTTAGAATCAAATCTCGCTGTGAAAGAGTTAACGTTTTATGACGGAGCCGGTGTTCGAACCATTGAGCGTGCGGTTTCTGAGGTGGAAGCTCTTCCTATTGAGCTACTTGGCAAATCACGACTTATGGAGACCAACAATCAATCAAGCAATATTTACATTACCGGAAATAACCCTAAACCATACTGCTGTGAGAGCCCAGCAAGAATACAAGAACACACGCTCAAAATTGATATTTGACCTCTTCTACCCTACACACAACTCAAAACAATAAAACGGCTAAAATCATGGAAGAGATTCGTAAAATTTGAGAGTATTCAAAGAGGGAGAGAACGAGGCAGCTTTCCATTGATACAGCCCATTGCCAAACTGAGAGTCTTCCTTAATGAATGATACAGGGGAAGAACGAGTCATACTTTTCAAGTTTTGAGAAAACCAACTTTTTAATATACAAAACACTCATTCTATCATTGGAACAACGTTTAAAAGTACGGATAACATCTGGACACTGATCGTTTTTAGAAACAATATTTGAAGAGGGGAAGTATTGGATATAATTAACCCACTAAGATCAAAATGTGTCTCATGTCGTTTTTCCCCTGCATGCAGCCTTCAATTTGGAACGCACTCTGAGGGAACCTGTGAATGATCTTGAACCGGGTTACAACTGTTACAACCAATGGGGGGGGGGGGGGGAGTGCATGACAGGGTATAATATGCACAGGTAGAAAGGCAGTGATGGTGCATTGTTTCATCATTATCGTTATATAACCATCAGTTTCACATCCGGAAAACTTCATATTCATTTCATATTCAAACCCCATGGAATTACCCTTTAACAATCGACGTTTCTTTTAAGAATGAGCTGAGTACCGATATAATAATAACAATAACAATAATAATGATAATAATAATAATGATAATGAAAGTAATAATAATCCCTTTAGGTGACGTAATAGATGTCTTGATCTCCCTTTGGGGACAAGCTCAAACTAGAAATTCCCACTCAGGACAAAAATAATTCATTCACTCTTTTCCCAATATCAAATTCCTTTCTCTCTTTTACAAAACACTATCATAAAAGTCCATGAAACATAAAAACAGACTATTTTGTATAATTATTGTTTTACAGTCGCGCGCTATAAACTGTGGGAAAATTTAAGACACAATATTGTGTGTACGATTAATTGTGTGTATGTGTGTGTGTTTGTGTCTGTTTGTGTGTATGTGTGTGTGTTTGTGTGCGTAGTGTTTGTGCGTGTGTATGTGTGTGTATGTATGTGTGTATGTGTGTATGTGTATATGTGTGTGTGTATGTGTGTATGTGTGTATGTGTGTATGTGTGTGTGTATGTGTGTATGTGTGTGTGTGTGCGTAGTGTGTGTGTATGTGTGTATGTGTGTATGTGTGTGTTTGTGTGTGTATGTGTGTATGTGTGTGTTTGTGTGTGTATGTGTGTATGTCTATGTGTATGTGTGTGTGCATTATAGGGAGATTACAATATAATTTGGTGACATAACGATTGATTCAGGAAAATTAATTGAGCAGCACAAAGGAAATTATGGAAGCATCGATCTACAGATGTTTGGGACTTGAGGTATTGTTGGCACAGCGTCAACAAGATATTAAAACAAATATTGACTATGCTGTCGGAATTTGAAATTTAGAAAATTAAAATGGAGAAGGCACACTCTTGACTCAAAGAGAAAATGGAGCAATCAGGAATTCAAAAGTAAATGTGGTACTTGATATCAAATTGGAGACCTGCATTATGCAACCTAAAAGTAATCTTTTTTAAAAGCTCTTAAAAGAACGTAGTTTGAAATAACAAAGAAGACCAAACCTTTGAATTATTATGTTTTAAATTCTCAACTATTTAATTGCTTAGACCTGGTTGTAATTTTCTATAAGTGTTTTTTTTTTTATTGCCTTCGGATTTTTAACAATATTTTATTTACCAAGCAACCCCAACTTTCAAAGAAAACAACTTTCATTCTTAAATACATACTAATCTTTTTTTCTGCCAATCATAGTCCTTCAGGCATGCAAATGGCCGGCACCAATGACCCAGACCTACACAAACTGAGTGGTACGGATTACTTCAAAGGACTATTTCTGTAACAACAAGTGCCTTGCCTCACCGTGGCACCAACTTCTGACCAGCTTCCCGTAGCTCGGAACCGATAGGACGGTGGTTCCAAGGCAGATTCCGGATTCGATTCCATTTCCGATCACTTTTAAACCTCTTGATTTTTGTGCATCCTAACCCTGGTTATGTGTCTTACAAGCATATCTCATAGATCGTTTATCACTTTTCAGTTCCGACTCCACAGTTTAGAAAAGTGCTTTATCTGATCACAGGCATGGCATAGATAACAAAATTGCCCAAAGCAATTAAAAACTTAATTAAAAATTAAAAACATTAATTACGAAAAGGACTTCAGCTTCTCACAAATTCTGTGATCGATGATGTCGAGCAATTCTCTTAATTGATAACAAAGAAGGCAACACAACACCGTGATTGTAACAAATCGACTGAATCGGATAACGATGAACTGTTACAGTAAGAGTACGCAGAGACAGACAGACAGACCAGGCCCGAATGACATCGATGGATGCACACTGTGTGAGATAAAGTAAATCCTTTACAGCATTTACAGCCTTCTGAGCCCCAGAGCCAGAGAGTATCCTGTTTTCTGTAGCATGAAGCGGACAAGTGACAACGATTGCCATCCTCTGGGTACAATGCCGGTCTTTCAAAGAATACTCTCCCTTTACAATATTGTAAGTGAGGCAACTGGAATAACTGTCCTTGCCCAGGGAAAACCGAAGTGAGGTTGGTTGTTATCGAACCCGTTATGCCCGGGTTTTGCAATATGTCCCTACCAGTTCGGCCACCACACCTCCTATGAGATTTAGATAGCGCGTGCAAAATGAAACGATGACAAAAAAATAAGATGTTTTTATATTTTGTCAGCGCTGTTTCCTAAATAATTATATGGTTACAGTTAAGCAATCTCTATGTATGCGTGCACTTCTATTAAATTCATCGGTAGTGAATGTTGGATGAAGTCAAAGATATTGTTTCTGTTCGTGTTTCTATTATTATTACCAATGTCACTTTCATTATTCACATCATTATCAAAACTAACATCACCGTCATGATATTGCCTACGGACGTAATTTACCAATGTAATTGGGTGCAAAATAACAATGAACACAGAACCTCCTTGTAGTGCAAGAATTTAACAAACAATGATGACACGTATTATGCAATTGTAGCAATAACTACATGACCCATTCGATGTTTCCCTGTGATAGTTAATCAATGTAGCAAATTGACTCACTAATTAAACATACCATAGGAAATTAAAGATCGTTTTATAAAGTTCGTAACATTTACGCAAGGACAATTATAAAGGTCGTAACGTTTACTCTAGATCTGAGGAAATTTTGTGTAGGATCGAAAACAAATCGATACATTGCTATCAACGATAAATCAAACAATAGCCGTCGTCATGACTGGTGTGTAGTCAAGCGTAGCAGCATCCATGCCTCTCTGTTCTAGCCCAGCGGGTCGGACAAGTCCCTGGTACGTGCCAGCCTACGACAGCACTACTGATGCCGGGCCCATTACACTGATGATACAGACCAACGAGTCAGGATCGATTGGACCAATAATAACCGACGAAAGAAATGCCTATAGTTTGTTCCTATTGATTTCTTGATGGGCTTGAATGATGCGGATATCGATTCCAGTCAGTACCTCCGATTGCCAGAGAATTGACCCTTTGCCAAACTTTGCTTTTTGGTCTCGAGGAAATGGCTTAATTCAAAGTTTATCTTGGCTGCACTTTGAACAGAATTTGACTCATTGACTCTTAACTAGTCTTCACGTGTAAAACATGGTTGTCGATCAGCCCTTTCAAGAATGAAGTACGGAGAGGAGCATGGTCACGGACATAAGTCTCCGAGTCCGTTTACTGATGACGTGTACGGGAGAGGTCCGGGCACACACAGCCTACTATCTAAACTGTTTGCACATCACTTTGAATAACCAAATATGCTCTCTGACAACAAGAAAGACCGAACGAAACGCTGCTTCGACTCCAAAAAACTTCCGCACTTGAGGAGCCAATTATCAATGCGGAAGAAGATGCGATCATTATTTTACATCATTTGATATTGACGCACGCAATTACCTCTTTTTCTAAATAAATTTGAAAGATAAACAAGAAATTGAGAAGCACACTGTAAACAAGGTTCTAATTGATACATTGTTTGTTCAAATTTTAAAAAATACACAAACGATTTTTGCTATTATACTGGACAAGATTGACGTTGTTTTGATGTGCCAAATAAAAAATCTCGGTAGTAGTATGGAACAGTGTTTTGGACATCTGTTAGCCTTGTCGTGACCGAGGATTTGCTGGTAAAATGGGTGTACCGAAGCGCAGATCAATTTAGGCGAAATTGTCATTACGCCAAAGTTGAGCCATGTACATTCAAATCATGATTGGAAAGACTTTTAAGAAATAATAGTAATAATAATACAAAGGTTTTCTAACGCGCTTTACCCCGTTCACAACAGGCTCAAAACGCAATAATGAAGCTAGAAGATAATGTCAGGCCTTTCTCAAAATAATACTCACTGGTATCAATATTACTAATAATTTTGTGACGACATTCAAAAAGGAAAATAGAAACAAAAAAACAGTGAAGAAATCGAGTTTTAAACCTCTCACAATGGGGTCTGGTTCTAATCGAACTGAACTTCACAAAATATTCAAAATTTTACATCTTCTTATACAAGATAAATCAGATTTCAGTAAACTGGCATATGTCAGTTCACTGAAATCTGATTTATCGGATTTAAGAACACGCCAATTTTGAATATCTTGATGAATCAAGTTAGCCTTGGCACTGAGAGGGTTTAACGGTGACCAGATATTATGACCTACCCTTGTTGAAGGCGTCAGTCGCTTCATCTTGCCCACAAAAACAGGGTTTTGTAGTAACTGCTCCATACTGAATGAAAGGTTATTTATTCCACTTGAATATCGAAAGAAGTCTTTTTTTTACAAGATCCAAATGGAACAAGAGTCCTGCTGCTACTCCCCGTCAACACTGTGGAGGCTTTGTGTCATCAAAGGACAGTAGTTTAATCTCCTTTTAACAGTTACTTTCTTCCAACGAAAACCTTGACAATAATTCTGGTTTCCAGTCAGTTCTCTTCGTCGTTTATAAGCATCCCTGCTATCTGGAATTGTTGATCAAACATAACTCCGATTGAATCTGAAGCATGAGAGAAAGAAATACGTTGTATTAAGCGGCGCGCTTTTAATCATTCATTTACGATACTAAACCCCAAATGAGTGTGACTTGGGAAGGCAATAAATTATAGTGAGTACATAAATGTATTGCGCGTGGTTTACAGTCGTGCATTAAAGTTGCACTCCACTCCGTCATTGAGTGTTACCAGGTACGCTATGCGTTGCACGCGACTTACTAATTAAGACAATAAAATAATACCGGTTTCATTCACATTTAGCATGAATGTGTTCACAAAACATTCAAGATTTCTTTGGGAAAAAATACTACAAACTCCTTCAGTTATTACATATCAATGATAAGGCTAATATTATTAATAAAGTTAAAAGTAATTTCTGTGGTGTAGTCTCTCTGACTCAAAGAGCTGAAGTCTACTCCTCTATACGTAGCCATAAAGTGAAAATGTGACTGCCACTCTCTGGATAGGACTCTGGTCTATCACATATTATTATATAGTAAGGAAGTCCACAATCAACCATAGGGCAATTTAGGGCACTAAGTCTTTTGATGGTTCAGAACCCATATATCCTTTTCAACCTTGCTCCTGAATTGTAGATGATTTTAATGCCACTTTGGTTACTTCATATAATTTGATTTTTAGATATTTTATATTGAATCTACTATTTGTCTACATTTAGCTAAAAGGAACATTGCTTCGTTATCTTTTCTGCCACTGCCTAGCGCTGCATTTTCCAGATTCCCATTATGCTATCTCATTACCCGCTGAAATATATCCTTGTCCATTCATTCATTGTATTTATTGATAGTATAATTCAATAGCTCCATAATGAGTTCTTTATAGCAGCACGAAATTTCCGTTTGGATTCAGAAAGCTTTAACAAGAAGAGATTTCAGTTTTGTTTTGAATCCTATCATTAGTATTTTTCGCCTCTGATTGCTGATGCTTTCCTTAAAGCCGGTCGATTAAAGACATCATTTGTGTCCATTAATCATTCATGGTTTTAGCGGTCCATGCCAGGATTGCTGTGCCGGTGACAGGTTCAATGGCTGGGCCCATTGCTGTTCCTGTTCCTGTTCATGTTGCTGCAGTTGCTGTTGATGTTGCTATCGTGGTAGTTGCTAGTAAGTGTGGTATGCTAAGTCCATTATTATTATTTTTTTGGTATTATTTTATGTGTCATTTATAATTAGGAGGAGGTGTGGTGTTATAGAGCAGGCTCCATCACAGAGGAGCTAGTCTGGGGTGTCCATGTTCTTCCTGGTTTTTGCCGATGACGTTTAGCCATGTAGGTTTTATTATCTTTGTTGTTGGTGGTGGCGGTGGTGGTGGTGGTAGTGGTAGTGTTGGTGGTGTTGTTGGTGGTGGTGGTGGTGGTAGAGGTGGTTTTGGTGTTGGTGGTGGCGGTGTTGGTGGTGGTGGTGGTAGTGGTAGTGTTGGTGGTGGTGGTGGTAGTGGTAGTGTTGGTGGTGGTGGTGGTAGTGGTAGTGGTAGTGTTGGTGGTAGTGGTCGTGTTGGTGGTGGTGGTGGTGGTAGTGGTAGTGGTAGTGGTAGTGGTAGTGGTAGTGTTGGTGGTAGTGGTGGTAGTGGTAGTGGTAGTGTTGGTGTTGGTGGTGGTGGTGGTAGTGGTAGTGGTAATGGTAGTGGTAGTGGTGGTGGTGGTGGTGGTAGTGGTAATGGTAGTGGTAGTGGTGGTGGTAGTGGTAGTGGTAGTAGTGGTGGTGGTGGTAGTGGTGGTGGTGGTGGTGGTGGTGGTGGTGGTGGTGGCGGTGGTTTACCGCTTGTAGGGGAGATGTTTGGATTTACAGAAATGATTGATATAGGCTGCGAATTTAAAAGTTCTTCAATCGATGGGACGTAATCAGTTCGATAGATTTAAGCACCTTAAACCAGTACACGTCTAACTGGATTTCAATTTAGTTAGTGAATACATATAATAGTAAATAACCATCCCATATTTTCTACTTGAAGAGATTAGTAGTTATCCAATGCAGGACACCGTTTTTTACTTAGTCTAAACGACTGAAGTAAGAGCTATGATTTCACACAAGTAACATATTCTATACTACTTGTGTTGTAGATGTTAGTAATGATTCAATATGAAATAGGAAAGAAAGTATTTATGATAATGACCAAATGTATTCAATAAGCTTTTGGTGCGCAATAATTTTATTCAGCACTTCCTTGTCCCGTCACAAAACAAGCCAAATTCGATTTGGTAAGAAAAAATCGAAAGGCGTTTGGTGCTAAAACATATTTATTGTCCAATGGTGAATATCAAAAGAATATCTCCGTCTTGCACTGGGATGGTATATTAAGATTATTTATATAGAAGTTTCAGTTTCTAAATCGATCGGTAGCGACTGACACCACACCACACCACACACACACACACACACACACACACATACACGCATACACACACACACAGTTTCTTTTATATATATAGATATTGCTGCTCCATCGTCGACCCAAGTTGACTTGGCATTTAAATTTCATTTTGTGAAACATTTAAAGTAATAGAACATATTCGCACAAAGTACCAATCAATTACTCAGCGTATGGGTGTAAATCTGTATTTTTTATACAGTTATTGTATTTTCTTCTTCTAAAGCACAACATTGATGGATGTATTCATCATTAAAACTTATAGACGTCTAGTTTTGAAAAAACAATAACGCTGAAATTGAAATACAAACTTTTTCAGCTATAACAGTTAAGGATAATGTCCTCGGGTGCGTGGAATAATAAACCATTTTTAAAACAATATTTCATAAATAGATAGATAGATAGGTAGATAGATAGATAGATAGATGAATATATAGACAGACATAAAGACAGACAGAGAAACAGACAGATAGACAGAGAGAGAAACAGACAGATAGACAGAGAGACAGACAAATAGACAGACTGATAGACAAACAGACAGACAGACAGAGAGGCTGATAGACAAACAGACAGACAGACAGACGGACAGACAGACAGACAAATAGATAGATAGATAGATATATAGATAGATGGATAGATAGATAGATAGAGATAGATAGATAGATAGATAGATAGATAGATAGATAGATAGATAGATA
>JAUEKZ010188362.1:0-12594 GCA_031471865.1 Melibe leonina | reverse complement strand
ACATACATACATACATATATACATACATACATACATACATACATATATACATACATACATACATACATATATACATATATACATACACACACACACACGCACACACATAAACACACACATACATACATACATACATACATACATACATACATACATATATACATACATACACACACACACACACACACATAAACACACACATACATACATACATACATACACACACACACATACATACATATATACATACATACATACATATATACATACATACATACATACATGTAAATGTAAAGTTATTGCACTTTCACTTATAAAGTGTATATTCTCTGGCAGGATAAAGACACACATAAAACATGCTGACCCTATTATTCCTGCCATCCTTAAAGTTGTCAAAAGCAATTATGTAAATCATAATTCATATTAATCTACTATTGAAAATTTTCTGAAAAATACTGGTTGTAAAATAAGATTTCTAAATATTTTTTAAGAACTTATTATATTTTGTTCTTGCTTCCTATGTCAAACGAGTTTCTTCTTTGTTAGAATGTAAACAACATTGTGTTGAAATTGTAAGCTACTTCATTGACAACTTGCTTTTAAAAAAACTCCAAATCAATCCTTACTTAAACGCTTATCAATTAAAACTATCCAAAAATTCAAAATAACTTAAACTGTTGTCAGATCTCTTCTTTTCAAAACATAACAGTGTATTCGATAAATATAAAGATTACATTATAATATATGATATACTGAAAGAAAAACATTTACAAGGGGGAAAAAAGCAAATGAACACTCTTCCATGCAAATTCAATCAAAAGGCTTTTTCACAAAGAGAAAAAAACAGCAGTGTGGCGATAAAAGATTTCAAACTTAACCTTTCAATTTTTGCTGCAATGTTTTGTTCATGAAACTCTTACATTAAAAACTTGATTTTTGATGTGACTCGATCAACATATGGTACCTCTCTTGCATTTTCCTCTATTTACAAACCTAATCTAGGGCTTTTAAAGAATTCCAGCTGATATGCTCTGTAAACATGATGTGATGTGTCTATAAAATAAAATCCAGTATATGGATTTTCATTTTTGTGTCTTCCTTTTCCAAGCTCTGAACCAATATGCTTTGCTGTCACGTTTTTAAAAACTTGATTTACCAAAAGAAACAGTGATTTCTTTCATTGAAATCAAATCTCAAAACTAGCCCAAGACATTGTGTTCCTCAAAAAGGTATGACTGTAAACGTAAGGACGTTGTAACACAACATAAATATTTTTTTAAAAAATAATGTGTTGTTTTTTTTTGCTGCTTTGTGGTTTTCAGGATATAATGTTTATCAATGTTGCAAATTCAGAAAATGAATTTTCTAAGTTGGCCTGTGTGCTAATTTCATATGAATATACATCATCAGTAATGCGTAGGAGAAAAGAGTGGATCAAAGGATTTAATGATAGAGTTCACAAAAATGGGTTGAAAATCATCAACAAAGTTTACAAAGACATCGTCATCTTGAAGACAGCCCCTTTTCTGGAATACACTACTACTGATTTTATTCAAGCAAATTAAACAAACATAAAACAATGACGAAAAAGAAGAAAATAAGATTTTAAACCAAATGTTATCCTCCTTTTGAAATGTTAAGGCGGAATAATTAGTCAAAATCATGACTAATTGTTAAAAATCATTTTAAAAAAAGAAAATCCTAAAAAAAAAAGGTTGAAAAATGTAGTCATTAGCAAAAATCTTTAGACCAATTTTATAATTGGGGTTCCTTCAGGGTGAAAAAAAAAGAATAGTTAATGTTCAAAGGTGAAATAATATTTGGAAGACAAAATTAATTGTGGGTACAATATGAAATAAAGCTTCAGTATTTTAGCCCATTGGAGAAGTCTGAATATATTTTTAATGACATCAACAACAACCACAAAAATAGAGGCTCATTTTTACTCGCTCAGCTAAAAAAAAACTCTCCTTTCTTTTAATACTTTTTTATCCATTTTTTCCCAATAAACCCCAAAACCGTCCCCCTTCTCTTCTCTTTTTTAAACATATAAATACTTTGTCTTTGTCCTTCAGAATAGTCCTCTTCATACTTTTCATCCTGATCATCATCTTGCTCCTCCTTGTGTTTCCCCCTTCCCATCTCCTTTTATTTCTCATTTCTTTCACAAATCTTTCAGAGGGAGATTGGAGCCACCCTTTCGTTATATAACAATTCAAAACCAGACAATGAGAAATTAATGTGAAAATCTAGCTATACTAAGAACCAAAAGCAGGGTGCGAAATAATATGTTTTTTCACGTAAGAAAAATAACTATAACAGTAACAGCTTAAAATGTTTGTAATGCTATAAAAAAAAAAAGACAACAAAAGCTGGGATTTGTATCTCTAAAGCTACTACAAAGTAAAGGGGGAAAATGGATTTACAATACTTAAAACAAATATACCAAAATAAAAGGGAGACAAACAGGGATATAATTGAGGTCTGATGCTTACGTGAATCTTTAAAACTAGGTTAATTTCTTTCTTGCATCCATTATGCCAACCTGTAGAAGTTGGGAAGCAATGGTTGATGAACTAACACATTGGTAATAGAGAGAGAGAGAGAGAGAGAGAGAGAGAGAGAGTTATTTATAATGATCTTGTTCACAGATGTTAACATGACTTTCTTTGGTGCCACTACGAAATAGATGTGTTGCTATGAAACCTGAATGCATCAGCTTATTGTTTCTATCTGGACGTAACCAAATCGAATACTATAATCAATCTTTGACCTTTAGAAAAGTTCTTGTACAATAAAAGAGACAGAATATAGATAATGGATTTGCTGATTATTTTGAAGTTGTTTTATCAACAGAAACAGTGGTTGTAAGTTAAAATGTGTTGATTATGAAGCGATTAAGGGACTTACCTCTTGTATTTAACAAAGAATTGTCCGAACTCCTGGGAAATAGCAGCCTGAAACTTCAATTGTCATTTTAGCAAGAAAGTAAATAAATAAGGCAGAAGAAAGTTTGAATGAAGAGATCTGTGGAGAGAGATCTGTGGAGAGAGAGCTGTGCATGATATATGTTTAGATAAATAACAGATAGTGAAAAGGACATATATAAATATTTTCAAATGCAAGAAAACGTTCATCCATGTTCAATAGAATCACACATAAAAAGCACACGTGTTACGTCCAGCTGCGGTTGTTTTCACCTTTCACAGTAGGCATCAGTGATGATGACATCGTATAATTTGAATTTGGTTATAATGTACATTCATCTTGGTTATTGAGGCACGTTTGTTATAAGGCATAGTTATATAATATCAAAACGACATCAATATTGGTTTCGGCTATAATTATATAGATTATAATTTATATAGTATTATGGGTTAGTAATGTACACCGATATTGTTTATGGTTTGTTCAAACCAATGTTAGTAATAGTTTGTCACGTAATATTTTCATTTCTATTTGTTTCCTGATTTCAATTGTGATTTTGTTTACAAGATTTCTTTCTGAAATTCTTGATTTTTTAATTTTTTTTTTTTTTTGCTTTTGCATTTGTGAAAATTGTGAACTTTAATTCATGCACTGAAGAGTCTAGAATTAAGAAACACATTCACACACGAAGACTGGGACTAGGAATATCGACAGATAAATTAATGTGTGGATATAAGAAATAGAAAGGAATCCTGGAATGGCAGTCTGGTAAGGGGTGGGCTGGGGTAACATCCGAAAGAAAAACATGAAAAAAGCAGAGAATCCACTAACTGCTGATGAACAAATTAAAAATGTCAGAATTGCTTTTTCTCAATTTTAATTTATTGGAAATTCGTAGCACATATTCTGTTGGAAGGAGTTTCCTTGTAAATGAGTCGCCGGTTTCATTTCTCAACAAATATCTTTCTTGGGTTGGCACAGAAGTGTTTGACAATGTATGCTATAACATCTTACGTTTCTTTGCTCTATTTTATACACTTTCACTCAATCCTTAAATTTCTGTCTGTAGCGTGTCTGGTTGCCATAGTCTAGTACTTGTCGTAGCGTGTCTGGTTGCCATAGTCTAGTACTTGTCGTAGCGTGTCTGGTTGCCATAGTCTAGTACTTGTCTCATTTTTCCAAAAACTATCATAATGTCTCTGAAGTTGATCTTGCCTAACTCTTCCTTTTCTTTAATAAATCTGTGTTTAAATAAAGTCATAACGCCTGCACACAATGAAGACGATTTACTCTTATATTTAGAAATGTCAAAATGTCAATCTTTGCCACATAATGATAAGAATATTTTGTTAGGACAGAAATATTCTCTTAGCAACAGCAATCTTTCATTTTTGCACAAGATTGTTTTATTTTCCTTCCCTCTTTAACGTATCTTTTCCTTATTGTGTTTCGCTTTTAAAAGCAATGATGGTAACATATCTGAATATATACAAACATCAAATTCGGATTAGCTGGTAGAATAAAGACTGATTTGTTATAGTTTTTTTTTACACTTTGACAGTCCGTTAGCGCGATGCTGCGTTTACTTCGCTCTGATTTGCGCAAGTTATGCTTTTTGAATCAGATGATTTATCAGGTGGAAATAGATGTGTTACTGCACTGTAAAAAAAACATCTAAAAATCTCAATTTGAGTGATAGGCATTTCTAAAAAAAAAATTCAAATGATTAGTCTCCACTACAAAATAGGCGGTGAATTCGAAAACAGAAACAGGTTTCCCCACGTGAGTATGAGTGGAGCATGCAACTTACTTGGACATTGGAAAGTATTGCAAATTTGTTCATCCTTGTCGATGCCCGTGCAGTTAGCCCCACCGTGGTAGGGGCCCTCACATTGACGGTTACGCCACTGAGTGCCGCCACCACACGACTCGGAGCAAGCTCCCCAATCCGCCCAGTCCAACCAATAGCCATCCGCTGGGGAAATGAGTCAAATCTTGATACATGTTGTGGGGGGGGGGGGCAACTTGGTCGGATGGACATTTATTTTATATTGGTATCTACCCTTAAACGTGCGAAAAGAACGTTTTTAGTAAAGAAAAGGGGGGAAATCCAAAATTGGGATACAAAATAATTATCAAAGGAAATTATTGTATGTTATGTAATGACCAAAATAATATTCAAACTTCAAATTGGCTTGCTAAAATCAAAGGATCAAGGATATAATTTTACGAGGTTCTAGATGAAAAAAATTACGTTGAATTACAATAGGATTAAAGACAAAAACCACAGACTGGTAACGCTTGCTTGGTGCGTCATAGGAAGGTGACGTGTTACTGAAGCAGACATTCCAAAATGTCTGCCTTATTGCTGGATTCCGCATCAAGATGATAATATAGCATGATACATAGAGTGATCAAGAAACTTGGCACAGTCAGAATGCTTTGAAAGAACGAACGTCATGACAAGTTTACATCGAAGATATTAGGTGCATAATCTCTGGGTGTTTGTGCTTTAGTTCAAGTCGCTTTCAAAACTGGACAACGACTTCTTGCGACATCGAATTTTTCTTTCCCGTGATAAAATGAGAAAAGCAATTGTTACGTCAAAAAATGACGAGCAATCAATAAAACATAAAACATTCAGTGATTGTTAAATAGTAATCAAACGAAGCATGTGTACAGGATGTCTAAAATGTACCCAAAAGTATTTTGAAATCATCAACATACCACCCATCACTATTTTGAGACATTTTTTTGTGCGTGATTACGTGAACGAAAGGTGCAAGCTGTGTAAGCCACTCTCTGTGCGGCCTTGTGACTGTCGTTTGGGATGTCATTGTCCTCGCTTTAGGACAGGTCCAAACATTTTTTTTCGAATAAAATAACTTTTCCAGCATTTTGCAATTCTGCTCAGACTGTTCCACTTTGTCGTAGATGTGTGGTGAGACTTCTATTCGGTGCACAAGCAGCTGCTCTGCTAGATGTCTGTGATGCACACGCGTAGAGCTTCGACGCAGCAGGGTATTGTGCACCAGTGTGGAAAACTCCACGACAGTCGTAACGGGAGACTACAAATTAAATTCTAGCAGGAGGGTTATCGCCCGGTTGCCCTGCCCATACGCAGAGAGAATGACTGCCGACTCTGAGCGCAGTTGTCCCACAACATACTTGGACCAAAAAATGGATAGAGAGTCGAGAGCCCGGACTACAGAAAAGAACGTTCCGCTGTGAAAGAAAGGCACCGGAGACGCAGACTCGCCTGTAGAAAACTCCTTTTCATGGAAGACTTGGAAACTTCCTCTACCGGAAAGGCCCCTGGGCGGACGACTGAAAAAACATTAGAGACGGACAGCAGTTCGCTAGGCACCCGCCCCCTAGTTTGACTTCAAAATTGACAGTTATTAGTCTAAATCCAATACCTGCCGTGGCTCACCGTCAAGCCATCAACGGAAAACAGCTGTTGTACTTGGTCTTTCTCTTGCATGCCAAACTTAACTTTATTGATAAAACCGTATCATTTTTAATTCCAGAATACTTTTAGGCACATTTATAGATGTCCTTTCTTGTGAATGTCAAAGCAAAGGGATGATCTGTGACTTACAGGGAATTTACTATGTCTCTATGAGCTTTACACCTCAGGAATAATGCTGTTCGATTATTGTGATATCAATGTGTGTTGTCTTGTCTTTTTGTGACGATGTGTGTGTTCATGAGCAACTCCTCAATGGCATTACCTGTCCCTTAATTTAGCTCAATAGTTTTCCTGGTTTTAATTGTTCATGCAATCTGGGATATCTGGTTCTCGAAGATTTGGTTTCCATGTTGCCGTATGCTTGGTTTGAACAACTTTATGTGCTCGATGGTTCGTTGAGGTGAATAGAATCAGTAGATTTTTTGTTTTGTTTTCTGTTTGTTTTTTGTTTGTTTGTTTTTTTTTTTTTTGTTGTTTTTTGGAGGGGGGGGGAGGGTTTGTTCATCCCACTTTCAAACGCCAATCTATCTCTGTCACAATGCAACTTTCACCCCAATGAATCAAAGTTATCATAATGTGATGCCAAAAAAGTGTTTTTATTTAATAATGAATAAAACTGAAAGTGTTGTCAGAATTCAAATGAAAAGGTGTCGAAAGTTGGAAATCTGTGGCATGCAATTGGTAGAGGCTATAAAGCAAACCTCGCACTGTTCTATCACGAGGCAGGCGACGGTGCGACGGGCAAATCAAGCTAAAAATAAATTAGCGTTGTTGGTCTCTTTGAAATAAATCTCTTCTAACGTTTCCAACTAGAAAAACACGTTTCACTTGGCATGGTGGTGCCCCAAAATGTGTTCGATTCCTTTCAACAAAATTGCCATATGTGGTAACAATTTCTCATTGATTCTTTTTTCATGAGAAGCTAACACAAGAGAATAATCACGAGTGGCAAATTCAAAGGGAAACAACCATAGTTTTTTTTTTCTAAACACAGTCAAAGAGTCAGCATAGTGGGTGGATCACCTGCTTGATTGTGTTTTGATCACAATTTCTGCATTGGCTCTGGGGTTGGTTATGTTTGACTACGCGAACGTATTGCATTGTCCCATTGCTCCAATTGACTCTTGACAAAGCGCTGGGGCTCCAATGCTGCATGATGCAGTATTTGAAACACAAACTAAAACATTACAAAGGGGAAAGACGGATCGAGATGCGCACAATGTTTATGTGACATTCACCCGTTTTATGTCAAGAATGAATCGATTACTCTTCGTTTATGAGTCAACCAACATGAGCACAGTCACCCGACTCATAATTTAGATTTTCGCGTATTGCAGGTAAAATGGTGTGTACTTTTTCATTGTTTCCTAAAGGTGCCATGGATAATATTCAGATAACAAGCATTGGTAGGCATGCATTATATCATTCCAGTATGTGCGGTTTACTAGTTTATAGGGTTCTACTTATGACTACTCTGGTGTATAAGCTCGGGTAGGAGGGAACCACGTCTAAAAGCATCACATCTCAGGATAAAGTTCTACCTGGACACTGAAAGTCATTGCAGGGACTTGTGTCAAGGTCGGTGCCAAGACAGTCCTTTCCGCCATGTTGACCTCGATAACACTGGCGAGAGCGATTGCGCATGCCGCCACCACAGGAAACGCTGCAAGCCTGCCAGCCTCCCCAATCCATCCAATGACCATCCACTGTAAATTCAGATTGCTCATTTCTTCAGGGATTATGCCAAATTATCTACCTTGCAAAATGCTCTTTTAAAATCAATATAGCCATTTAAAGACGTTCGTGCGCAAAGCTTTTGAAACCGTCTTTGTGATGTCTATGTTGAAGAAGAAAGATGAAAAATAATGATAAAACACAGAAGCAAAAATAAATGGAAAAATTGTCGTATTAATAATCCTGTAAGAAAAGTCACAACATCACACGTATTAAAGAGATTACAAAGACGCCATGAGATTATGAAGCATAATTAGCAAAGACTCAAAAATGTTTAGTTGAGAAGAAAACCGGATAATATTCTTTGAAGAGGAAAAGTTAGTATGGCACAAGTTTTCAAAATCCCAAACAAAGTTTTACAATTACTCTCACCTTGGTAGGTCCTGAAAAGCATTATAATATTATTTCTGAAGTGAAGTGATTTTTTTTTTCAAATATATAAAATTTGACATATTAAATTACAACATTGACAAAATCTTGAAAAACTCCAAAAACCGGTGTGCGTCAATGTGGTGACAATCACAATATTTATGTTACCTGGGCAGTTTCTGTGGTGGCATTCTTGGAACCCGGTGTCGTTGCCCTGGCAGTCTGCTCCCGCGTGAAATGGTCCGTGGCAGGTCCTGTTGTGCCACTGGACGCCGCGACCACAGGAGACGGAACACTCGGACCACTCGCCCCATGGGTTCCACACCCCGTCAACTGGAGCACGGAGAACATGCAACAAAAGACATCAACAGTCAACATTTTCACTTTCACAGATAAGGGGGGGGGGGGGAGGGGAGGGCTTCATGATTTTATTTCTAAGCGCGCAAACTAGCACATTAACGTATTGGTTGTGGCAAACTAAGGGAAAAGTTTCTTTTAAAATTCAATTTTCATATTGAAAAGAGACAACAAAGATATTTTCGAAAACAGGAACAAAAGAAAAAGTACAAGATTTTTTTTATCCACTCAAAGTGCCAACATATGATTGCAGACAATTGGTTTTCTCTACAAAGACTTTTGTATTTTTCTCAAAACTATCAATATGTATATAACTTATTTATAATAATAGCTCCAACCGTAGATCCAAGCATTAATTACTTGTATTTCAAATGAGATTGATGTGGAGATATACTAACTATAAAATAGATGAATATTTACAATCATCAACAGATTCTCAAGAATAGAATCATATAAATGTAGATAGTCCAAGATAAACGATGTACCGTAAAGGCTACCTGATGATGTGAAGATCAGCATCAACTTATTATCATTCCCTATTACTCTACGACTTCAATTGTCTGCAATCTACTAATGTCTTATTTTGAAATCTGAGAGTGGAAATGGAAAGGAGAGAATGAAGTTTTCGTAGTGACTACACATAGCTAGAGACAATGCCATAAAGCCAACCCACCCACGAAACTCCCTAGTGATAAAGTTCTTCCCTTGGAAATATAAGCTTGTGATAGAAAGAGAAAGTAACATCAAACATCTAGGAAGCCTTATGGTGGAGACGTCGCCATATGAGGAGATGCACAGAGAGACAGACAGAGGTAGACAATCTATACACACAGACAGACGCACACTGAAACAAAGACAGAAAAGATAAAAAGAGAGAGAGAGAAAATAACACACACAATGTAAAAGCTTATATGAGAATTATCAGATTGGTCCCGTATAAAGCCGTTCATGTTGTAAATGAATATGAAATCAGCGTTCGCTTGTTTGTTTGGTTTGATTTTATGGAGAGGAAAAGGGAAAGTTAAAGGCTACACACTAGGACACTCATGAGTTTGACAACTCTCGATGTCTTCCGCGCTTCCTTCACAATCATCGCCGCCGTGCAATGGCTGCCTGCAGCTGCGCATGCGTTGCCGAAGTCCCCCGCCACAGGATTGGCTACACTCGCCCCAAGCTTGCCAATTCATCCAATCGCCATCAACTAAAACAGGAAGTGGAAATAAAAGCAGTGAGAGGAAGAATACAACAGCTTGAAACCGACAATATTCAGATGTTGAATGTGCTGAATGCATTTTTAAAGAAAACTAAGCATACGGTTTTAAATCAGAGAGAGAGGTGGGGGGGGGGGGGGGGAGAAAGAGAAAAAGAGGTAAGGTGGTGGGGGGGGGGGAGGATGCAGACAAATTTCTCCAGAAGTTTTATACATCAAATAAAACATTACAGAATTAATTTACTTGATACCCGAGCAAATATTTTATTAATATCATGATGTTTTTTTTATATTTCTTAAGATTGACAACTTTACTCAATAGAAATTCAAAGTTTATTTCGTCATGATAAAATATGCGCTGTAATACCATTGATACCACCTGAATCAAAAAGTTTGCAGCTCTGCCAAAGATAGGATATGATTGACATCTAGTGAAAGCATCATTATAATGATAGTATATGGATAGGGCCATGGATATGATTTGTGAAACATGAAGAACAAGAAATGGAAAGCATAGACATACATATTCGATATATGGGTGACAGTAGGATACACGAAAATAAACAGGTAGGAGTCATATTAAAGAAACCACTATCTAAATCGTTCAATGTATTTTTGTATCGTTGTCTTATATAGTTTTATATTTGTTTTTTAACTTAATATTGCAAAATTTGGATTTTAAAGTTTCGACTCAAATTATTGAAAACTAGGCATCAAGATCTATTCTCCAAAGTTAATTGTCAAATCCGTTCTTCTTTTTTTTTTTTAAACTACTAATCTGATGCACTTTTTTCGTCGGTTACATGAATGTTAAATCTTTAATTTACACCTCACCTCTCTTATCTATTGATCTATTGGTCCTTACACATTTTGAATACTGGCTGTTCAGGGGAAAAAGCTACAAAGCTTTCATCTCAATGGGTTCGAAATGAAATTGAACATTGTTGAAATAACACAGTCTGTAATATGTAGGTAATTTCAATCGTTATTGGGGTTTTATTTTATTATTCATTTATTTTTAAACTGTTATTCATACTGTGGTAGTGTTTAGGGTTGTTGTTATTGTTGTTGTCATTGTTATTTTTCTTATTGGTATTGTTGTTTTTGTTGCGTTTTGACTTACCAACGCAAAATCATATTTACGGTCAAACCACACTTGGACACGTACATTTGCTTCAATTTTATCAACTTAAATCCAACTGGCTGACAATGTGCTTCTAAATAAAAAAAATAAAAAATTGGAACCTAATCGTCAATTAAATATTATGTTGTCATAGTGAGAGGAAGACTCGTGAAAAATGATGACCAGCTACTGAAATAAATAAATAACAATCTTGAAATAAGATTACAGGTATGAGCCTCTAAAAATTGCCGAATGATGGTTGACATCTAACAGGCAAGAGGTCTTGAATTATTTGTTTTTTTATCTGTTAAGTGTTTAAGTGTATTAAATTTTAGTTTTTCTCTGAACATTCCATTATATTCACTCTAAAACATCTATATTCTAAGTAAAGATTTATCTACACATGACTGTGACTAATATTATTTTTATTATCATTACTAAGAGTTCTATTTTTTTTTCCACCTTTTTCAATATTGTAATGAGTGTAGTCGATGGCGTTGCTGTCGCCCCCGTGATTGTTGTTGCAGTACCAAGTACTATATCTATGTCGTATTATTGTTAATGAACCAGAATAAGTGTACAATTATACTTTCTCACAAAACCAAAGCTCAAGCTGCGGCAAAGCCAGTCTTTACCCGGGCAGTGGTGTGTGTTGCACTCCTCCTCCTGCTCGGGTGGCCCGGTGCACGGCTGCCCGCTGTGCTTGGGTGCCTGGCAAGTGCGGTTACGTGCCTTCGTACCGTTGCCGCATGTCAGCGAGCACTCGGACCAATCGGACCAGGACAGCCACTCTCCGTCAACTGGCGAGCAAGACAAACGATCATATTTGATTTGCAGTGCCGCGATAAACAAAATATCAAGGAAAGAGGAGAAATAGTGAATTAATGTAGAACAGTCATTTGAACACGGGACATGCCTTTGGCCACGAGTACGAGGCAGCGTGCACATCCTGTCGGTCATACGCTATCCTCTCTTCTATAATCCGTCCACTGACATACAGGGACGACATGTATATTTGGGGCTGAATCAGAGTGGAGTATGGGTTATCCGTGATCTACATCAGATTAAACTATCTTGTTAACTTGTTTCCAGATTGTTTCATCAGGACACGTTGGTTCTTGAGATATAATAACGTGATGGCACTTCATTGACACTGACGATGGCAGTCCTACCAACAAACTAAGATAAGATGAGAGGACTATTTATTGTCTTGAAAAGGGCTCAAAGTTTTGACTTCAATAAAAAGACAAAAACAATACAATGACGTATCTTTACATTGCTTCCACTTCTGGTACATTGGGTTTCTCTATGATATGATGATAACGTATTCTTATAGAAATGAGGAGACGCAATGGCCAAACCAGTAGTCTATGATATGATGATAACGTATTCTTATAGAAA